>OY992893.1:54610183-54790578 GCA_963921405.1 Cepaea hortensis | reverse complement strand
ACAAGAACACTAAACTGATCCACGACTCTGGAGATCGAATGAGATGGCGTGACATGACCTCCCACGCTTACAAGCATCGCACATGATGATGATGAGACATCACATAGGACAGTTTGTAGCGCTGCGGCCATCATATAAGGATGTTAGTCAGTACTGTAGTCATCATATAAGAAGTTAGCCAGTACTGTAGTCATCACTAAAAGAAAGTTTGCTAGTACTGTAGTCATCACATAAGAAAGTTTGCCAGTACTGTAGTCATCACATACGAAAGTTTGCCAGTACTGTAGTCATTAAGGTTTGCAAGTACTTTGGTAATCACATAAGGACGTTTGCCAGTACTGTAGTCATTAACATTTGCCAGTACTGTAGTCATCACATAAAACAGTTTGACAGTACTGTAGTTATCACATAAGAATGTTTGCCAGTACTGTAGTAATCACATAAGAATGTTTGCCAGTACTGTAGTCATCACATAAGAAAGTTTGCCAGTACTGTAGTCATCACATAAGAAAGTTTGCCAATACTGTAGTCATTAAGGTTTGCAAGTACTTTGGTAATCACATAAGGACGTTTGCCAGTACTGTAGTCATTAACATTTGCCAGTACTGTAGTCATCACATAAAACAGTTTGACAGTACTGTAGTTATCACATAAGAATGTTTGCCAGTACTGTAGTAATCACATAAGAAAGTTCGCCAGTACTGTAGTCATTAAGGTTTGCAAGTACTTTGGTAATCACATAAGGAAGTTTGCCAGTACTGTAGTCATTCAAATTTGCCAGTACTGTAGTCATCACATAAGAAAGTTTACAGTACTGTAGTCATCACATAACAAAGCTTGCCAGTACTGTAGTCATTAAAGTCTGCTAGCACTGTAATTATCACAAAAAGAAGTTTGCTAGTACTGTAGTCATCACTAAAAGAAAGTTTGCTAGTACTGTAGTCATCACATAAAAAAGTTTGCCAGTACTGTAGTCATCACATAAGAAAGTTTGTCAATATTGTAGTCATCACATAAAAAAGAGTGCCACTACTGTAGTCATCACATTAGACAGTTAGCCAGTACTGTAGTCATCACATTAGAAAGTTTGTCAGTACTGTAGTCATCACATTAGAAAGTTTGCCAGTACTGTAATCATCGCATTCGAAAGTTTCTCGGGAATGTTTAGATCGCACGGATAATTAGTTTTTAGCCCTCACATCGGCAGCTTCCCGTTCAGCATTATCATGTTGCACCGTGCTCTCGCCACCTTTCTTTGCTAATATTGTTTCTCCGGGGTACATCTGGAGGCAAGGGGCAAAGATTGCGTCTAAGGGAAATCAAAGACGCATTATCATAAACAGTTAAGATAGGGCAAGATTCGACACCACCATACTTACACACATTGCTAAAGACAGATAGCAGTGGCAGACTTAAATACGAAAATAATGAACTTTGTCCACTTACAAAGGGCACTACAAAGTACCAGAGTTTATATTGTCCTTTGAATATCTGTCCAGATGCTCTTTTACTTGGTTAGCTATGTGGATGTCTAAGAAGTAGCGGGCGTAGTAGTTAGCACTTGTGTCTGCAAGACCGGTATTCATGTGTTCAAATCCCTTTTAGTCGTGTTAGGGGGGAGGCCGGGGAAGGGGGGGGGGGGGTTGAGGAAGGCTCTGGGCTGCCAAGTCGACCCATCCTATAATGGGTATAATAAAATTGCAAGGAAGTAAAAGCGACCGCAGTGATACTGACCACATCATCCACTAAGTAACGGTTGGTCAAAAAGTCCCGTCTACCGGCACATACCCAGCTGACCTCACTGCGTAGAAAATGTCATTCGCCTTGACTGACTTGTCCCTTCTGTCCTACCTAGTGCTAAATCATTTGTTTCACGGTTGGGGGAGGCTGGCAGGTTGTTCATCACAACCGGAGTGACCCAGTGATTCTTTTTTGTGACCCTGGCGTTGATTCCCCACGATACGAATACCCCTGATGACGCAACCTGTAGATATCATTGCAAGCACATTTTCTCGTTTTCATCGTTTGCGTGTTTATTGTGTAAACCTCGCGTATGTCTGCACTGTGTGGATAATGTTTGCTATATTTGTACACACCTACTCGGTTATCACAAGGGCAACCCCTTACACATGCAACAATGTTTCCAAACTGGTAAAGGTTGCTTTGGTTGTGAGACAGATGACCAGACAGGTAACACATCCCTGGCATGTGTTGTCAATCTTGTGCCATGAGTCTACCCTTTTAATGGAATCAAAAAAGACTAGCGCTGCCATGTTACAATTCCAACAGTATGCAGGGAACCGATAAACCACTTTAATGATTATATCTTTTACATAACTCCTGCAAATTGGACATAGTTTTTCCGAAAAGAAAATGAGGTTTCTGATAGATTCGAACATACCCTCTAGTAAGTGGCCCGTGACTCAGCACGAGCGGGTTGAACTGATGTAAAACTTAAAATATTCAGTAAATGACCTTGTCGGAGGGTGGAAATGGTCGGATGTAGAAGACTACGTTGTAAAGAAACCATAGGAATGTCGTCTACCTTAGGTCCTGAAGACCTTCTGTAGTTGTAACAGAGTATGTTTGTTTTTGTGTCATGAAGAAGGTTTTCTAGCCGCAACGTCCATTCCACCACTTGTGATTGTGTTCCTACAAAACTAACCATTTCAACTTTCCGTGCTTGTTGATTGACTCGGCAGGTAAAAAAAAAGCCCTGTTCCGGCCCTATCAGAATCGTCTAATCTGGATGATACAAACTAACAGGGGTAAATGACACCCACCACTAGTGAAAGCATCTACACTGTAAGATCATGATTCTGGGCACACAGAAGAATCTGCAGAGTCATATAAACTAACCAGCGTGAATGTGGGTGATCTAGTAAAAGAGCTGAACTCGCCACACGATACATTAGAGCTGAACTTGTCAAACGATTCATCAGAGATTATTAGTGAAGATCATTATCGCATTCCGGACAGGTCCATGGGTGCTCCGATTTCCCATTTAACATCTTTAACCAGCGTATATCGACAGATCGCACCAATTCCGTGTTTATAAACTAAAGGTCTTGTGCTCGTAAGAGAAAGTTCATGTAGGCTTCACTCCCGCCTCACTCACTATTGACAAGGAAGCAGATTCCCAAACGCCCTTATAGTCATCGGTTTGTCCTGCATTAGACACTAATGCGTGCCCTCTTCCTCATCCACTGCCCTTCCCTCGTTGATCACCACCACAGCTGTATATTTACTAATTTAATGTTTGCAGTTCTACTGCATATAAACCCATTCATGCTGAGAGGTCGACGTCCAGATTACAGCTAAGAATAATTCTATAGTCTGTCCAGAAATGAATGCCTTCATTCATGATCAATTATTTTGAAAACTGTCTGTTGCATCGTTATGAAATTTTTCCTGCCGTCTTATATTTACTCCCACCAAAGGAATATGTCTTTGATAGGTCCAAAAGCAACTTAAATCACGGAAAGCGGCGACATTTCTTTGGTGCTTTGGTGAAAAACTAGTGATTTCTCGCTAACAAACTTGTTTTACAGTAATTTTCCGACACAGGGCTCTACGCTCTATGCGTTGTGCCTGATTTATTTGCACCCGTAGGCCAGCACATCCGACTTCAGCAGGCATTTTTACGGGTTTGCCTTCCCCGGGGTTTCGAGCGAAGTTAGACTGTCACTGCTGTGGTGCCGCCCACATCTCGGCTGGTCAAGGTAGAAGTGTCAACGACGTCATGGTCAACCCTCAAGGGAAGGCAAGGGCAGACTATGGGCATTCCCCGCTATCCAAGGAGGCTTCCAAAATTGCAGATCCGGTACATATTGCTCTGAGACTGGGCTCACCCGAGGAATTGCCACATCCTGCTCATGGCTGCTTTAATTCCTCACTTCATCTATTGGGCATTTTGATTGCCACTGGTCGCTCAAACACAAACCAGGAACGGTCAGTCTGCGGAAGACATCTACTAGGTAAGCTATCGCTTCGGACTTCGGACCACGCAATGGATTCACTAGCCAGGTGTTCCATTTCATGTTATTGAGACGTTTTCCCACCTTGACTACACTCTCTATGAGTATAGATACAGACATTTTTCATAACCATTTCATGCGACTGGGGCATGAGGTAGGCTACATGTGCTGTCGGCTCGCACCTTACCTCCGTGCGCGTTCAGTGAGTGAGAATCGGCCAGGCCCTCTCATCCGGGGATCTCTCATATCCCCCAGCTGAGAGCCTTCGAACAAGTATCTCAACAAAGCATGTAGTATGCTCAGCATCTTCTTCTTCTTCTTCTTCTTCTTCTTCTTTGCGTTCATCCGGAGTGTTTTTTCGGATGTGATTGCGTTGAGTTATTATGCACCCATGGGCCGAAACCCTTGGGTCAACTCATCCGACTTCTGCGTGCATTTGTGACCAGGTTAGAACTCCTGGGAAACTCTCACTTTTGTGGTACCATCCACATCCCAGCTGGTCAAGTTGGAACAGTCGAAGACTTCATGGTCATCCCTCAAAGGAAGGTAGGGACAGTCCATGGCATTTTCCGCCATTCAGGGTGGCTTCCATAATTGCAGAGCCGACACATAGCACCCTGGTGCTGGGCTCACCGAGGGAATCGTCATTTCCTGCTCATGGCTGCTTTAATTCCTCACTTCGATATATTGGGATAACGACACAAGGCTCTACGCGAGGCACTTGTCATAAGGCCAATCCCATGTCCCACGAGAACTATTCAGTGCTAATGTTTCCGTGTGAAGAGGTAATACATTTAATAACATGCACTTCATCTCTGTCCCATAAATTATATACCGCATATAAACAAACTTTGAAATCTGCTGTACAAAATGTTTTTGTTTGGTGGACATAAAGATAATGTTATATGCTAAATCTCATCATTTTCCCTCAGTTGGTTACTGAGAAATGGAATTTTATATTGGGGCAGACAAAAGTAAACAGACTATTAAAGAGACTGTCTACGTGTCTGGCTAGTTGGTGCTTGTTAAACAGATCTGCACCTAAATTTCAAGATAACAGGTGGCCTCGTAGCATGCTTTGATTTGGTAGGTCCGATGGCAAAATAACACACCACAAGCCAGATCGCTGATTTCTTTTCGTGGAGCTTAAGAGATGTGATACTTATAACATGTCATGATTACGTTTTATGACCAAAAACACGAATTTATTATTTTCTGTTTTAATATCAGAACAAAGAACGTCTGTTACACCTAACCACTGTTACATCTAACCTTTGTTACATCTAATCTCAGCTACACCGAATCTCACTTACACATAATCTCAGACGCTGTCCAATGCTAGTTTCATCTGATAACGTGTTCCTAGTGATCAGACTACAATTCTAAAGATCCAGACGTCGAAGGATTCAAAAAAGGATAAATCACATAACAAGGACAATAATGCGGTTTAAGTGGCGCTTGTCGACGAAGATTGACAAAATACAGACGTAAATGAAGACATAACTATTTTGCCAGAACTAACCACATTTCGGGCAGAGTTCTTCAGCTTAAAGACGCTTGTCAAATCTGACTTCCTGTTTTCTAACACCACGTGACAATCGGAGAGCGATGAAGGGGATAAAGGCCGATGTCGTGTCAGATATAGAATGTTTCAAGAGTGTTGAATCTTTTGTTGGTGGTACTGGGAAACCGGGAAATGTGGGGCCGGCGATTATCCGCCATCCGCACAATATTTTTTACAAGTGGGAAAACTGTATATATTTCCTGGAAAGCCATATTTCTAATATTGTATATTGTACATATTAACATCACCGAGCACACGAAAATGGAAACGGACCGGCACACACAGACTGGTATACACACAGATACATACTGTTACACAGACAGACACATATTGGTACACAGACAGACGCATACTGCTATAGACAGACCGGCACACATCGACAGACAAATACTGGTACACACAGACCAGCACACAAATACAGACACATACAGGTACACAGACAGACACGTACTGGTACACTGACACAGACACATACTGGTACACAAACAGACGCATACTGGTACACAGACAGACACATACTGGTACACAGACAGACACATACTGGTACACAGACAGACACGTACTGGTACACAGACAGACACATACTGGTACACAGACAGACACGTACTGGTACACTGACACAGACACATACTTTTACACAGACAGACACATACTGGTACACAGACAGACACATATTGGTACATAGACAGACACATACTGGTACACTGACACAGACACATACTGGTACACTGACACAGACACATACTGGTACACTGACAGACACATACTGGTACACAGACAGACACATATTGGTACATAGACAGACACATACTGGTACACTGACACAGACACATACTGGTACACTGACAGACACATACTGGTACACTGACAGACACATACTGGTACACTGACACAGACACATACTGGTACACTGACACAGACACATACTGGTACACAGACAGACACATACTGGTACACAGACAGACACATATTGGTACATAGACAGACACATACTGGTACACTGACACAGACACATACTGGTACACTGACAGACACATACTGGTACACTGACAGACACATACTGGTACACTGACACAGACACATACTGGTACACTGACAGACACATACTGGTACACTGACACAGACACATACTGGTACATAGACAGACACATATTGGTACATAGACAGACACATACTGGTACACTGACACAGACACATACTGGTACACTGACAGACACATACTGGTACACTGACAGACACATACTGGTACACTGACAGACACATACTGGTACACTGACAGACACATACTGGTACACTGACAGACACATACTGGTACACAGACAGACACATACTGGTACACTGACAGACACATACTGGTACACTGACAGACACATACTGGTACACAGACAGACACATACTGGTACACTGACACAGACACATACTGGTACATAGACAGACACATACTGGTACACTGACACAGACACATACTGGTACACAGACAGACACATACTGGTACACAGACAGACACATACTGGTACACTGACAGACACATACTGGTACACTGACAGACACATACTGGTACACTGACAGACACATACTGGTACACAGACAGACACATACTGGTACACTGACACAGACACATACTGGTACATAGACAGACACATACTGGTACACTGACACAGACACATATTGGTACATAGACAGACACATACTGGTACACTGACACAGACACATACTGGTACACTGACAGACACATACTGGTACACTGACAGACACATACTGGTACACTGACAGACACATACTGGTACACTGACACAGACACATACTGGTACACTGACAGACACATACTGGTACACTGACAGACACATACTGGTACACTGACAGACACATACTGGTACACTGACAGACACATACTGGTACACTGACAGACACATACTGGTACACTGACAGACACATACTGGTACACTGACAGACACATACTGGTACACTGACACAGACACATACTGGTACACTGACACAGACACATACTGGTACACTGACAGACACATACTGGTACACTGACACAGACACATACTGGTACACTGACACAGACACATACTGGTACACTGACAGACACATACTGGTACACTGACACAGACACATACTGGTACACTGACACAGACACATACTGGTACACTGACACAGACACATACTGGTACACTGACACAGACACATACTGGTACACTGACAGACACATACTGGTACACTGACACAGACACATACTGGTACACTGACAGACACATACTGGTACACTGACAGACACATACTGGTACACTGACAGACACATACTGGTACACTGACACAGACACATACTGGTACACTGACACAGACACATACTGGTACACTGACACAGACACATACTGGTACACTGACACAGACACATACTGGTACACTGACACAGACACATACTGGTACACTGACACAGACACATACTGGTACACTGACACAGACACATACTGGTACACAGACAGACACATACTGGTACACTGACACAGACACATACTGGTACATAGACAGACACATATTGGTACACTGACACAGACACATACTGGCACATAGACAGACACATACTGGTACACTGACAGACACATACTGGCACATAGACAGACACATACTGGTACACTGACACAGACACATACTGGTACACTGACACAGACACATACTGGTACACTGACACAGACACATACTGGCACATAGACAGACACATACTGGCACATAGACAGACACATACTGGTACACTGACACAGACACATACTGGTACACTGACACAGACACATACTGGTACACTGACACAGACACATACTGGTACACTGACACAGACACATACTGGTACACAGACAGACACATACTGGTACACAGACAGACACATACTGGTACACTGACAGACACATACTGGTACACTGACAGACACATACTGGTACACTGACAGACACATACTGGTACACTGACAGACACATACTGGTACACTGACACAGACACATACTGGCACATAGACAGACACATACTGGTACACTGACACAGACACATACTGGTACACTGACACAGACACATACTGGCACATAGACAGACACATACTGGCACACAGACAGACACATACTGGTACACTGACACAGACACATACTGGCACATAGACAGACACATACTGGTACACTGACAGACACATACTGGTACACTGACACAGACACATACTGGTACACTGACAGACACATACTGGTACACTGACACAGACACATACTGGTACACTGACACAGACACATACTGGTACACTGACACAGACACATACTGGTACACTGACACAGACACATACTGGTACACTGACACAGACACATACTGGTACACAGACAGACACATACTGGTACACTGACACAGACACATACTGGTACATAGACAGACACATATTGGTACATAGACAGACACATACTGGCACATAGACAGACACATACTGGTACACTGACACAGACACATACTGGTACACTGACACAGACACATACTGGTACACTGACACAGACACATACTGGTACACTGACACAGACACATACTGGTACACTGACACAGACACATACTGGTACACTGACACAGACACATACTGGTACACTGACACAGACACATACTGGTACACTGACAGACACATACTGGTACACTGACAGACACATACTGGTACACTGACAGACACATACTGGTACACTGACACAGACACATACTGGTACACTGACAGACACATACTGGTACACTGACACAGACACATACTGGTACACTGACACAGACACATACTGGTACACTGACACAGACACATACTGGTACACTGACACAGACACATACTGGTACACTGACACAGACACATACTGGTACACTGACACAGACACATACTGGTACACTGACACAGACACATACTGGTACACTGACACAGACACATACTGGTACACTGACACAGACACATACTGGTACACTGACACAGACACATACTGGTACACAGACAGACACATACTGGTACACTGACACAGACACATACTGGTACATAGACAGACACATATTGGTACACTGACACAGACACATACTGGCACATAGACAGACACATACTGGTACACTGACAGACACATACTGGCACATAGACAGA
This sequence comes from Cepaea hortensis, assembly GCA_963921405.1. Taxonomy (NCBI): domain Eukaryota; kingdom Metazoa; phylum Mollusca; class Gastropoda; order Stylommatophora; family Helicidae; genus Cepaea; species Cepaea hortensis. The sequence continues at coordinate 54,780,905 of OY992893.1, read as the reverse complement.
CACATACTGGTACACTGACACAGACACATACTGGTACACTGACACAGACACATACTGGTACACTGACACAGACACATACTGGCACATAGACAGACACATACTGGTACACTGACACAGACACATACTGGTACACTGACACAGACACATACTGGTACACTGACACAGACACATACTGGCACATAGACAGACACATACTGGTACACTGACACAGACACATACTGGCACATAGACAGACACATACTGGTACACTGACAGACACATACTGGTACACTGACACAGACACATACTGGCACATAGACAGACACATACTGGCACACAGACAGACACATACTGGTACACTGACACAGACACATACTGGTACACTGACACAGACACATACTGGCACATAGACAGACACATACTGGTACACTGACACAGACACATACTGGTACACTGACACAGACACATACTGGCACATAGACAGACACATACTGGCACACAGACAGACACATACTGGTACACTGACACAGACACATACTGGCACATAGACAGACACATACTGGTACACTGACACAGACACATACTGGTACACTGACAGACACATACTGGTACACTGACACAGACACATACTGGTACACTGACACAGACACATACTGGTACACTGACACAGACACATACTGGTACACTGACAGACACATACTGGTACACTGACACAGACACATACTGGTACACTGACAGACACATACTGGTACACTGACAGACACATACTGGTACACTGACAGACACATACTGGTACACTGACACAGACACATACTGGTACACTGACACAGACACATACTGGTACACTGACACAGACACATACTGGTACACTGACAGACACATACTGGTACACTGACACAGACACATACTGGTACACTGACACAGACACATACTGGTACACTGACACAGACACATACTGGTACACTGACAGACACATACTGGTACACTGACACAGACACATACTGGTACACTGACAGACACATACTGGTACACTGACACAGACACATACTGGTACACTGACACAGACACATACTGGTACACTGACACAGACACATACTGGTACACTGACAGACACATACTGGTACACTGACACAGACACATACTGGTACACTGACAGACACATACTGGTACACTGACAGACACATACTGGTACACTGACACAGACACATACTGGTACACTGACAGACACATACTGGTACACTGACAGACACATACTGGTACACTGACAGACACATACTGGTACACTGACAGACACATACTGGTACACTGACACAGACACATACTGGTACACTGACAGACACATACTGGTACACTGACAGACACATACTGGTACACTGACACAGACACATACTGGTACACTGACACAGACACATACTGGTACACTGACAGACACATACTGGTACACTGACAGACACATACTGGTACACTGACAGACACATACTGGTACACAGACAGACACATACTGGTACACTGACAGACACATACTGGTACACTGACAGACACATACTGGTACACTGACACAGACACATACTGGTACACTGACAGACACATACTGGTACACTGACAGACACATACTGGTACACTGACAGACACATACTGGTACACTGACAGACACATACTGGTACACTGACACAGACACATACTGGTACACTGACAGACACATACTGGTACACTGACAGACACATACTGGTACACTGACAGACACATACTGGTACACTGACAGACACATACTGGTACACTGACACAGACACATACTGGTACACTGACAGACACATACTGGTACACTGACAGACACATACTGGTACACTGACAGACACATACTGGTACACTGACACAGACACATACTGGTACACTGACAGACACATACTGGTACACTGACAGACACATACTGGTACACTGACAGACACATACTGGTACACTGACACAGACACATACTGGTACACTGACAGACACATACTGGTACACTGACACAGACACATACTGGTACACTGACAGACACATACTGGTACACAGACAGACACATACTGGTACACAGACACAGACACATACTGGTACACTGACACAGACACATACTGGTACACTGACAGACACATACTGGTACACTGACAGACACATACTGGTACACAGACAGACACATACTGGTACACTGACACAGACACATACTGGTACACTGACACAGACACATACTGGTACACAGACAGACACATACTGGTACACTGACACAGACACATACTGGTACACTGACAGACACATACTGGTACACAGACAGACACATACTGGTACACAGACAGACACATATTGGTACATAGACAGACACATACTGGTACACTGACACAGACACATACTGGTACACTGACACAGACACATACTGGTACACTGACAGACACATACTGGTACACAGACAGACACATACTGGTACACTGACACAGACACATACTGGTACACAGACAGACACATACTGGTACACAGACAGACACATACTGGTACACTGACAGACACATACTGGTACACAGACAGACACATACTGGTACACAGACAGACACATATTGGTACATAGACAGACACATACTGGTACACAGACAGACACATACTGGTACACTGACACAGACACATACTGGTACACTGACAGACACATACTGGTACACAGACAGACACATACTGGTACACTGACACAGACACATACTGGTACACTGACAGACACATACTGGTACACAGACAGACACATACTGGTACACTGACACAGACACATACTGGTACACAGACAGACACATACTGGTACACAGACAGACACATACTGGTACACTGACAGACACATACTGGTACACAGACAGACACATACTGGTACACAGACAGACACATATTGGTACATAGACAGACACATACTGGTACACAGACAGACACATACTGGTACACAGACAGATACGTACTGGTACACTGATACAGACACATACTGGCACACAGACAGACACATACTGGTACACAGACAGACACATACTGGTACACAGACAGACACATACTGGTACACAGACAGACACGTACTGGTACACAGACAGACACATACTGGTACACAGACAGACACATACTGGTACACAGACAGACACATACTGGTACACAGACAGACACATACTGGTACACAGACAGACACATACTGGTACACAGACAGACACATACTGGTACACAGACAGACACATACTGGTACACAGACAGACACGTACTGGTACACTGACACAGACACATACTGGCACACAGACAGACACATACTGGTACACTGACACAGACACATACTGGTACATAGACAGACACATATTGGTACATAGACAGACACATACTGGTACACAGACAGACACGTACTGGTACACTGACACAGACACATACTGGTACACAGACAGACACATACTGGTACACTGACACAGACACATACTGGTACACTGACACAGACACATACTGGCACACAGACAGACACATACTGGTACACTGACACAGACACATACTGGTACACTGACACAGACACATACTGGTACACTGACACAGACACATACTGGCACACAGACAGACACATACTGGTACACTGACACAGACACATACTGGCACACAGACAGACACATACTGGTACACAGACAGACACATACTGGTACACTGACACAGACACATACTGGCACACAGACAGACACATACTGGTACACAGACAGACACATACTGGTACACTGACACAGACACGTACTGGCACACAGACAGACACATACTGGTACACAGACAGACACATACTGGTACACTGACACAGACACATACTGGCACACAGACAGACACATACTGGTACACAGACAGACACGTACTGGTACACTGACACAGACACATACTGGCACACAGACAGACACATACTGGTACACAGACAGACACATACTGGTACACAGACAGACACATACTGGTACACTGACACAGACACATACTGGCACACAGACAGACACATACTGGTACACAGACAGACACATACTGGTACACAGACAGACACATACTGGTACACAGACAGACACGTACTGGTACACTGATACAGACACATACTGGCACACAGACAGACACATACTGGTACACAGACAGACACATACTGGTACACAGACAGACACATACAGGTACACAGACAGACACGTACTGGTACACTGACACAGACACATACTGGCACACAGACAGACACATACTGGTACACAGACAGACACATACTGGTACACAGACAGACACATACTGGTACACAGACAGACACATACTGGTACACAGACAGACACGTACTGGTACACAGACAGACACATACTGGTACACAGACAGACACATACTGGTACACAGACAGACACATACTGGTACACAGACAGACACGTACTGGTACACTGACACAGACACATACTGGCACACAGACAAACACATACTGGTACACAGACAGACACATACTGGTACACAGACAGACACATACTGGTACACAGACAGACACATACTGGTACACAGACAGACACATACTGGTACACAAACAGACGCATACTGGTACACAGACAGACACATACTGGTACACAGACAGACACATACTGGTACACAGACAGACACATACTGGTACACAGACAGACACATACTGGTACACAGACAGACACATACTGGTACACAGACAGACACATACTGGTACACAGACAGACACATACTGGTACACAAACAGACGCATACTGGTACACAGACAGACACATACTGGTACACAGACAGACACATACTGGTACACAGACAGACACATACTGGTACACAGACAGACACGTACTGGTACACAGACAGACACATACTGGTACACAGACAGACACATACTGGTACACAGACAGACACATACTGGTACACAGACAGACACATACTGGTACACAGACAGACACATACTGGTACACAGACAGACACATACTGGTACACAGACAGACACATACTGGTACACAGACAGACACGTACTGGTACACTGACACAGACACATACTGGCACACAGACAAACACATACTGGTACACAGACAGACACATACTGGTACACAGACAGACACATACTGGTACACAGACAGACACATACTGGTACACAGACAGACACATACTGGTACACAAACAGACGCATACTGGTACACAGACAGACACATACTGGTACACAGACAGACACATACTGGTACACAGACAGACACATACTGGTACACAGACAGACACATACTGGTACACAGACAGACACATACTGGTACACAGACACATGCTGGTGCACAGACACATACTGGTACACAGACAGACACATACTGGTACACAAACAGACACATACTGGTACACAAACAGACACATAATGGTACACAGACAGACACATACTGGTACACAGACACATACTGGTACACAGACAAACACATACTGGTACACAGACACATACTGGTACACAGACAGATACATACTGGTACACAGACAGACATATATTGGTATACACAGATCGGCACACACAGACAATCACATACTGGTACACAGACACATACTGGTATACATACGGACACATACTGGTACACATACAGACACATACTGGTACACAGACACATACTGGTACACAGACAGGCACATTCTGGTACACAGACATGCACATTCTGGTACACAGACATACACATACTGGTGTACACAGACTCGCACACACAGACAATCACGTACTGGTGCACAGACATACACAAACTGGTACACAGGCAGACACAAACTGGTACACAGACCGGCACACATATATTGGTACACAGACACTCACATGCATGGGTACACAGACAATCACATAAGGCATACACAGACAATCACATACAGGCATACACAGACCGGCACACACAGACCGGCATACACAGACCGGCACACACAGACCGGCACACACAGACAATCACATACTGGTACACAGACAGACATATAGTGTTACACTGACAGATAAACTGATAAACAGACAGACACATACTGTACACAGTCACAGACCGGCACACACAGACCACACGCAAACAGACACATACTGCGTTACCCTTGCGTTGTCTTGGGTTTTTCCATACGTGCGAAAATGTTTGCTGCTAAGGCACCCGTCCCTCGGGAAGGTGAGCCTTGTGCACTCTGTGCTTCGTGCCCTCACATAAATCCCAGCACCTGTGGCTATGGGAAGCCAGCTTCTTCCCTGATCATTGTCTCTGTCGCCTCTTCACCGACGCTTGCTATGCACTGGCGTTCGCCTTCTTTATAATGTTCCTCCTTCAATAAAGATAAAGATAAATCCTTCAAGCTGAAATATACACATGTGGTCAAACACATACCCAATTGGATTGACAAGATAATACACAAAGATGCTGGGAACTTGGCCAAATCGACACACCACAAACCTCCTACGTCATCGATTGCATGGCACATTTTGGAAACAGGCCAGGTGATTGATAGAGACAATGCGTTAAGCGTGTTGTTTAACACACAAAATAGTCCCTTGTTAAAGATCACAGAAGCCATCGTGATTAATCTATATAGGCCAGTTTTGTGCAAACAGAAGGACATGATAGTCAACATAAAATTACCGTGGTAGACATTTGAAATTATTATGCGAATATTCATAATTTTCATGACTGAATCCAGGATTAATAATTATATCTTGGATATTTAGTGACAATTCAAGTGGACAGCGAGGAACTCATTAAAATAACTAAAGTCCATTTTCATAACCGCAATATGCGAGTCGTAATCTAACATAAACAACCATAAGAAAGAGACAAACCACATCATTTGGACATACAATTAGTAGAGGGAACACCAGGACAGAGGATACTCGTAGCATTCTCTCGCTGCAGCATCGTTCGATGGATCACAATCCAGTGTACTATTGTAAATGTCGTGTCCTCCTTTAAAGTGTCGTCCCTGGAGTGAAGAGAGTCAACACCCACATTATAATATTTTTTTTCCCTATCAATATCCTGGAGAATCCACCAGCTTCCGTCCAACACACTCCATCAGCCAATGGACACCTTTTCCTATCACTCTCTCACTGTCGTACTATGCCCCCTCTCATACTTCCCCAACGCAACATACTCAACAACGCTTGCTTCTAAAAATTAATAAAGATTAATTTATTAAAAGAAAAGTGTAACGTATATGAGACGTGTATGCGAAGAAAATGTGTGACGTGTTCTATAAAGTGTGTAGAATCGGACTCTCAGACAACAACCCAGTCAGCTCATCCTAGCAAGGCTAGACCACAGCACGTTACATCAGAACAGGTACATCTCACCCAGTGCCGAAACCATCTTGCCGGATACTGACTTGCCTCTGTAGACCTCTGGTAATCCCATTTCATGATCATCCGAAATAGACACCGGTGGTAATAACAGTTAATCATGGACCGGTTGCACCCTACACAATGTACGTTCCTATCATTCCTAAAGAATGCACAAGTCCTTTGTAGTGTGTACACAGTTATTAATGTTAATTGTTAATTTACTTGATCCTAACTCGTGTCTATCTAGCCTCAAGTATCCTGTCTTGTGTTCTATTACACGAGATTATATCACACTATGTAACTATTATAATTAATGTTCTCGGTTAGTTACTACTGTCTGATGCTGTGTGGTGCATCAACAATCATCACCCCTCTTAGGTGAATCATCTTCCTTCTAGCTTTAGTTACGTTCTGTACGAAACTTTATTGACTGTTCAACTGGTGTTCTTCCGAATGGGATTTGAACCTTTCCTAAAACCTTGTTGAGTTTCCTCGGATCTGGTAGGGAACCTAGGATAGAAACAACACATCTGGTGATAGTACTAGTCACTGATCCTACCGGCTGAGTGTAAGCCTATTGCCTTGCTCAGTGATCTTTAGCTAACTAAACTCTGTCATAGAGTAGATTAGCTACCCACCTAGGGCCGAATCAGGCTATGACAAGGAAAGACCCATACAGAGTGCAAAACCCCAGCGGGCAATTTCCCCGTCTCCCAAATATCCATCATTACTCTATTCTTAACTAGCATAGCGTATCACCACTACACTACTCTATTCTTAACTCGGCTACTGCCTAAATTAATTAGAACTAATATTATAATAGGTTATACCTTAAATGGCACTACTGCAGTCCTATCAATCATATCTACATCTGCCATGATAGGCACGTGTAAAATTAAGTCACTAATTAACACACGGTAGACATTATTCCATCAGAACCACAGTGCCCTTGCACTCCCGCCTAGAGCCACATTTTCAAGTCCCCCAGTTGGCCCCAACTCGGGTTTATATGGCAAACTCCCAAAGTTGGCCACGTGACGTTATCCTTTATGCCCCAACCGGTGGCACATTGGGCAGATCATCCCCTGTCAGGGATCCATCCCCCCCCCCCCCCTGGCTCCATCAATGTTAGATTTGTCATCACTGGTTTTGACATCCAAAACAATCTAGAGAGTTACTGTAGAGTTCCAACAAAGGGTTTCGATACCAAGCTGCCAATCATGGTTTCCCAAACAACCTTACATTGTGCACGTGACGTTGTTGAGGTCCGGCAGGTGTTCCACTGTTTCCAATAACAAGCCCTCAACTTTCTGTCATGTGGTGACAGTCAAAACCGCCATTCCGTCTGATGTCCGGAACTATAGATGACAGACGGAACTATTCCATATCCTGAGCGGGCAAGGCTATGTGATTCTAACTGTTTATGAACTGCCAACGCGGTGTATCCATTCCTCTCACTCACCACCAAATGTGTATATGTGCTGACCCGATGTAACCCGTGCAGCTGTGTTTACTCTGTTAGTACGACTGTTGTGGCCTAGAAAATATACGCCAAGCAAACGTCGGTATTATCATTATCTGGTTAACTCATGGCGATCTCGTGACAGTAAATATTCTCTCGCTGCAGCCTCGTTCTATGAAGCACAATCCAGTGTACTATTGTAAATATTCTCTTGCTGCAGCATCGTTCGATGAAGCACAATCCAGTGTACTATTGTAAATAATCCGCGAATGTCAGTGAGAGCATAGTGAATTGCGCAATTTCACACATAGCCCATATACCAGGCCGAGGGTTTGAAATCAGCCGTGGGCGACTGAGAAGAAGACCACTTTGCGTTGATTTCCATGGTTTGAGATGTCGGCTGTTCAGAAAGTAATGGCACTTTTTTCTCGAATAACCTTTACAGGACATTGCAGTCAACACCGGCATTTTTCAGCTGCTGTTGATGTCTTGGCAAGTGTTACATTCAGTAGTTTGCAATTGTTTTCTGAACGACCGGATCACATACTCAGTAAGTAACCAGCGCGCCGCGATTTGCTGCCAAGTCTCGCGCAGCTGTGTTTCGTACGTGAATATACGTAATTACGAACAACGGCCTTAAAGCCGACGCCAGGGAGACCGGCAATGGCAGAATACTTAACGTAAATGTAGTAGATCATAAACAGCCAATAAATACACTTTGGGATTGATGTAAGAAAACATATCTCTGTCCGCCCACAACACACGTTAGCGAGTAGTCATCATTATATGCCATGCCGATATGCATGGGCGCTCGTGTTTCACCATCTCACACGATCACCAAAGTCGTGGGTCAGCTCCGTGTTTTTGTCTCGACCATGCCACGTAGTCAAGCAATCCAGATATTTACTCATCTGCCTTCTCCTTGTTCTTTTCCTCTCAATCTTGCCAGTTGTCAGCAAGTTCTCTTGTTTATTTCTTCTCATAACGTGCCCACAACATATGATTGTATACGTCGAATTTCTTTAATAAGTGTACGATTTTCATCTGCTTCTTGAACTCGAAATAATAGTAGCGGCCAGCTAAATTTTACCGCGCAGACAAACACAATATGTGCATACACGCCCATGAAAACAGGACAAAAGCAACAGTTGCAGGAATGTGCCTCGTAATTTGTGGAGAAAGTGACATAATCTTTGTGTACGAGATAAGCGTCCTAGATCACAAGAAATATGCAATATACGATTTTCTGTGACAAGAGCTAGACGTAATGATGTAATTAATAAACCATACTTTCAGTCTGTCTGTGTGTGTATGCGCGCAGACTGGCAGGCAGGCAGGTGGGTAGGCAGGCGTGCATGTATGTAAGTACACACACACACACACACACACACGCACGCACGCACTCACGCACACACACACACATCACACACACACACACAAACACACACACAAAAGATAGGAACTCTTGGCAAGGTAGTTGATGATAAATACCAGTGCGTCTTGCAGTGAGTGGTATAATAAACAGCTGCATTGAGTGGTATAATAGCGAGCTGCAACGAGTGGTATAATATTGAGGTGCAGTGAGTGGTACATTATACCACTGACTGTATGGCACACTGGTAATTATCATCAAGTACCTTGACAACAGGACTGGGCGACCAGACTTTTCGTCATTTAGTCATTTTCAAAAGAATATATTGATTCGCTTGCTGATATTTGTCCGTGCCATAGTGAAAGCCTTCCAAGAATCTACTCTCCTCATATTCTGTTGCCACTTTTTTCCACAGACCTTTATAATTGTTACAATATGGTGAGATTTATTTTTCTCACAATGTGCCCAAAATGGTGAATATCCTCCATCTATTTCTTGTGATAAATTATCTATTTTCTCCTTATCTCTTTTTACAATATGTAGACCAATCATTTTGGCTGTCCGCGAGATTTGTATCTTTCTTCTATAAACTCAACTTTGTGTGATAGTGCAATGTCTGTTTGTGCATATAAATATCTCACAACCACACATGGTATAGCTAATTCTGAGTGACGAGCAATAATCCCCCCCCCCCCCTAACCTATCGAGACGTTCTGTGTGTTAGTTATCTCCCCCTGAACAAGGAAGCTACACAGAGATATTCTGTACTTTGTTATCTCCACCTGAACAACAGAGACGTTATGTAAATTAGTTATCTCCACCTGAGCAAGGAAGCTCACATGAACAACAGAGACGTACTGTATATTAGTTATATCCAGCTGAACATCAGAGACGTACTGTATATTAGTTATCTCCACCTGAACATCTGAGACGTTGTGTCTGTTAGTTATCTCCAGCTAAACATCAGAAACGTCCTGTATATTAGTTTTTTCCAGCTGAACATCAGAAACGTCCTGTATATTAGTTATATCCAGCTGAACAAGGAAACTACACAGAGACGTTTATGGCATGACTTGCCTTAACATTATAACATGCAGTATTTGCTTTTCCTATTCAGTTCTTTATTTTTGTGATAAATACACAATCTGATGTTTTTCATGCACCTAACTATTACAATTTCTATATCTGCTCCAAATTAATACCATTGACATTAGGTGTACAATTTAGCATGATCCGTGTCTTTAAAATTACCATTACTCCTTTTTTGTTTTTCGTTACCTTATTTAAAATAAGATGCCGTTTATCACTAACTTCATCCACTCTATCAGTCGGTTTATATTTTTATTCTCGTTTGTTCGTTCGCTTGGTCACTCGCTTTAAACTTAAGCTTACGTCACACTGAACTAATTGTTGCATGTAGACTTGCTTTATTTATTACTAGTGTCCCTCGTCACTCCTCACTCCGACTTCCGTGGCACTTGTAATGTACATACCCAAATCAAGGACGTGAAGTCAACAATTTAGTCCAACTGACCGGTGTACGAATTGAACCCGCTACCCTACCATCAGCATACCAGTAGTTTAAAAGCGAGCGTTCTTATCCATTCGGCCATGCTGGCCTCTAACCTGTGTATGCAGTTCCTTCTGATTGGTTGCTATCAAGATGATGTTTATATTATGACTACCAGCTGCAAATCCCAAATGTTGTCTATAGATCTCATATATTGACTGCGCAATGAAATCAATTTGGGGACAATACACATCCTTGTCTGCCATACTGACGCGTTCCTGAATTATTGTTGATTTTTATAACTGCTGCTTTCAGACAATATGTATTTGAACAATTTATTCTCAGATCTCTGCATATGATCTAGTAGTTTGATTGTTTCCTTATAATTCAATCTGTCAAATGCATTTGTGTAGTCCACGAAGCATACGTGCCTGTTTTACTATTGCACTTTCTAATAATACCCTGCTAATGTGTGTATACCCGCTAAAAAGCCATACTTGAGTAATGGCAATACAGAAAAGGGCCCTATGACAGAAAATGTGAAGACAGCTGCATTCGACTCCACAACATGGTCAATAATTAACCATGGCTATACGTTGAATGGTCCCTTCTGAAATCGTTTTCATTGCCGGTCCTTTAGAGTTTAGAGGATTCAGTGGCGAATGAACCGACCAATCCTAGCCCGGAAACGTCTATCATGTTGACGGCTGAGGTGTGTCGCCTGTTCACCAGATGGATGTAATCAGCATACTGAATGTCTGTCACTGTCAAACCAAAGATCAGATGTATGTCAAATATCAATCTGACGAAGACAGAAAACTTAGAGAACGTGTCCGTGTAGCTTCAAAATTATAGAGCTTCTCCATGGAACTTCATAACTAGATAATATCCCCGTGAGATCTCCTGAACTATATGGAGATAACCAAGTACAAAACGTCTCTGTGTTGCTTCCTTGTTCAGGTAGAGATAACTAATATACAGGACGTCCCTGTTGTTCAGGTGCAGATTACCAGATACAGAACGCCTCTGTTGTTCGGGTGGAGATAACTAACATACAGAACGTCTCTGTTGTTCGGGTAGAGATAACCAGATATAGAACGTCTCTGTTGTTCAGGTGGAGATAACCAGGTACAGAAAGTCTCTGTTGTTCAAGTGGAGATACCCAGGTGCAGAACTTCTCTATTGTTTAGGTGGAGATAACTAAGACACAGAACGTCTCTGTTGTTTAGGTTTAGATAACCAGGTACATAATGTTTCTGTTGTTCAGATGGAGATAACTAAGACACAGAACGTCTCTGTTTTTTCAGGTAGAGATAACCAATTATAGAACGTCTCTGTGTAGCTTACTTATTCATGTGGACATAACCGCATATAGGATAGCACAGGAATAAACACCCAAATAAAACGACTGTTGCACTGAGTAATTTGCAACTAAAATTTGCATATATGAATAGCTATACACATTTTTAACTCAAAAACATACAGCTAATCTCATCGGTAGACACTGCCCTATGGCTGTGGAATTGTAGTCATTACCGTACACTAGATGACGTATATTTGAAATGAGATAAACACATCCACTTTGCGGCATGCGTCATAATGGATACCCATGTGGCATTCTATTTCACGTGCACAAGTTATGTTTATAGCCAGTGTCTGTGGATTTTTGTTTACAACACATATATTTATCTGATAGTCTATCACACGCACGTACATATAATATGCTATGACCTATAACTATGCACGCTATCTGGGAAATGGTGCATATCCGCATCTGAAGCTATCGCACTCGGACACTCGCGCGCAAACACACACACACTGGAGAGAGAGAGAGAGAGAGAGAGAGAGAGAGAGAGAGAGAGAGAGAGAGAGAGAGAGAGAGAGAGAGAGAGAGAAAATATATTCGATTATGCACAGCCTTTATGCAATAGTGTATATTGTAAGAGGAATGACTCTGAAAATGTTGAAGGACTATGAAAATGTTAAATATATTGTCGACACCTTAACATCAGCAATAGGAAGCACAGCATTTTAGACAGGCCTGCTATACCAATTCTTAATGCTTTTGAAATGAAGCTAGTCGTTCCTTGTTTAGTTTGTCATATCTCGATTGACAATTCTCTAATACCGATTTTACAAGACTAAGTGGATTGCAATATCACGTGAGGCTGGAATATATTCTCTAACGTGAATTCAACTCAGACCTGCGTGCTGGCATGTCCACGCACATCCCGCTACACTACAAGGATGTATTCCAGCCAGTCACACGTTTAAATCCGTAATCTTTCCAGAGAGATCTACTATATAAGCATTCATTGATACTACAATAACAACTCTTGTAGGCACTACATTTACACGTTCATCAGATCTTTTCGGTGTACAGAATGCAGACTGCCAGGTCTTGAATTAATGGTACCAGGGTTCGACGCCTGCACTCGTCGTCCGTAAACAGAGGGAAAGGCTGGGCCACCGAATCAACCGTGCATTCAGATCTAGATCACGTGATGACCGTGTCACATCACAGACCCATGGCAAGAAACAGCTTCGAGATAATTAAACAACATTCATGTTGTAAACACTCGGATCTGGCCACCAGTAAGGTTGGAATCCCACCCCACAGGTAGACAACATCACAGACACAGATCCTCCTCATACTTTATCTCTGGCGTTGCTGAAGTGTTCAATTATTCACATTATTCGCCCCCTCCAAACTACTGAGTGTAATCTTGTCAAGAAATCAACAATCAGCTGAAAGATGCTGATGTTGACAGCGATGTCCTGTAAAAGGATATGTGAACCCCCCCCCCCCCCCACAAAAACAAATCCACCCTCATTCCCCTCCCCCTTTTTGGGAATTGGAGCTAATGTATCATTTCGTTCAGAAAGGTTAAAGGTTAGTGGTCCGTGTTTTATTGTCTACCGTTATTTCTCAACTCCTACTAGGCTGACTACACACAGAAGCAATTATAAAAGCACGGAGACGACTCCATGACCATTACGGACTATTTAAATAGAGGAAGATATAGTTGCTTGTCTGCTGAATGGTCAGAGTGCTGTAAACAACAGGATAAAACGCGTGGAATAAGAAGTCTTTTAAGAATGCTATCTTAAAGAAGGAGCGGCGGATTGACTTGAGCTTCATCGGCCGCCTCTAACTATAAAACTATACAGGTCATATCCAGACGAAGAAACATGTATGACAAATCAGACTTATCTCTGGCCTCCTGGTAATGAGATTAACGCCCAACCTTCTGGGATCATCATCATTAAGTGCCGTGCCAACTGGCGTAGGCGTTCATGACTCTCCACAGATCTCGGTCTTTGGTTTTCTGCCGTTGATATTCCTCCATGCCACCGTTGTAATCCATCCAGCATCATTTCTCGTGGTCTGCCTCTGCCTCTCTTCCTCTCGATCTTTCCAGTTGTCACGATGATCTCCAGCGCCTCTCTTCTCATCACATGATGTCGTGTCCTCCTTTAAAGTGTCGTCCCTGGAGTGAGGAGATTCGACACCCACATTATAATATTTTTTTCTCTCAATATTCTGGAGAATCCACCAGCTTCCGTCCAACACACTCCATCAGCCTATGGACACCTTTTCCTATCACTCTCTCACTGTCGTACTATGCCCCCTTCTCATACTTCCCCAACGCAACATACTCAACAACTCTTGCTTCTAAAAATTAATAAAGATTAATTTATTAAAAGAAAAGTGTAACGTATATGAGACGTGTATGTGAAGAAAATGTGTGACGTGTTCTATAAAGTGTGTAGAATCGGACTCTCAGACAACAACCCAGTCAGCTGATCCCAGCAAGGATAGACCACAGCACGTTACGTCAGAACATGTACTTCTCACCCAGCGCCGAAACCATCCTGCTGGATACTGATTTGCCTCTGTAGACCTCTGGTAATCCCATTTCATGAACATCCGAAATAGACACCGGTGGTATAAACAGTTAATCATGGACCGGTTGCACTCTACACAATGTCCGTTCCTATCGTTCCTTAAAAAAATGCACAAGTCCTTTGTAGTGTGTACACAGTTACTAATGTTAATTGTTACTGTACTGGATCCTCACTCGTGTCTATCTAGCCTCAAGTATCATGTCTTGTGTTCTATTACACGAGATTATATCACACTATGTAATTATTAGACTTAATGTTTTCAGTTCGTTACTACTGCCTGATGCTGTGTGGTGCATCAGTAATCATCACTCTCTTTGGTGAATCAACTTCCTTCTAGCTTTAGTTACGTTCTGTACTCAACTTTATTGACTGTTCCACTGGTGTTCTTCCGACTTGGATTTGAACCTTTCCTAAAAAACTTGTTGAGTTTCCTCGGATCTGGTAGGGAACCTAGGATAGAAACAACACATCTGGTGATAGTACTAGTCACTGATCCTTTCGGCTGAGTGTAAGCCTATCACCTTGCCTAATGATCTTTAGCTAACTAGACTTAGTCATAGAGCAGATTAGCTACCCACCTCGAGCTGAATCAGGCTATGACAAAGAGAGACCCATACAGAGTGCAAAACCCCAGCGGGCAATTCCCCCGTCTCCCAATTATCCATCATTACTCGATTCTTAACTAGCATAGCTTATCACTATTCTACTCTAACTAGTTTCCACTAACAGTGCTAATCATCACACTATAGTTTTAACAAGGCTACAGTCTATATTAATTAGAACTAATATAAGAATAGGTTATACCTTAAATGGCACTACTGCAGTCCTATCAATCATATCTACATCTGCCATGATAGGCACGTGTAAAATTAAGTCACTAATTAACACACGGTAGATATTATTTCCACTAAGCACTGCAGTGCCCTTTCACTCCGACTAGAGCCACATTTTCAAGTCCCCCTAGTTGGCCCCAACTCGGGTTTATATGGCAACCTACCAAAGTTGGCCACGTGACGTTCTCCTTTATGCCCCCACACAGGTGGCACAGTGGCAGATCATCCCCTGTCAGGGATCCATCCTCCCTGGCTCCATTAATGTTAGATTTGTCATCACTGGTTTTGACATCCAAAACAATCTAGAGAGTTACTGTCGAGTTCCAACAAAGAGTTTCGATACCAAGCTGCCAATCATGGTTTTCCAAACACGCTTACATTGTGCACGTGACGTTGTTCATGTCCGGCAGGTGTTCCACTGTTTTCAATAACACCCTCAACTTTCTGTCATGTGCTGACAGTCAAACCTCCATTCCGTCTGATGTCCGGAACTATAGATGACAAACGGAACCATTCCATATCCTGCGCGGCCAATTATATGTGATTTTAACTGTTATGAACTGCCAACGCGTTTTATCCCTTCCTTCTCACTCACCGCCAAATGTGTATATGGGCTGACCCGATGTAACTCGTGCAGCTGTGTTTACTCTGTTAGTACGACTGTTGTGGCCTAGAAAATATACGCCAAGCAAACGTCGGTATTATTATCTGGTTAACTCATGGCGAGCTCGTGACATAGGCCCCCTCTTAAGAGAGTAGTCCATCTCACTCTTCTCCACCATGAGTTAAATCCAGATGATTCATTCCTCTTCTTCAGGAGCTGGGTGTCTTGACAAGAAATCCGCTCCAACGTTTTCCTTCCCAGGAATGTACTCTACTGTGAAATTATAAGGTTGAAGTAGCAACGACCACCGCATCAAACGTGCATTGAGCTTCTGAGACGTAGCCAAGAACATCAGGGGCTGATGATCCGACTGGACCCGAAACATAACTCCATACAAATATGGCTGAAATTTTTGCACCGCCCATACGAGGGACAAGCACTCTCTCTCGACGGTTGAATAATTCCTCTCCGCCTGTAGTAATTTCTTGCTTGCGTATGCCACAGGTTTCAAAACCGAAGCATCGTCTTTTCCTTCCTGTAACAAGGCGGCTCCAATTCCAATCGCACTCGCATCTGTTCTCAACACAAATTGTTTGGAAAGGTCAGGGAGCTGTAATACAGGTTTGCTGACCAAGGCCTCCTTTAACTGACTATAGGCATTCTCACATTCTGGTGTCCAAATGATTTGGTCCGGGAATCCCCTTTTCAAGGTTTCCGTCAACGGAGCTCCCAATTCCGTGAAATGTGGGATACATTTGTGGTAGAACCCACACAACGAGAGAAAAGATCGCACATCCTTCTTCGTTTTTGGCCTTGGTGCATTTCTGATTTTCTCCAGGTTCTTCTCTTCTGGAACAATGTGTCCTGGAGTGATGGTGTGACCTAGAAATTCCAGAGTCTGGTAACCAATCATGCACTTGGTTGGACGAGCAGTAAGCCCTGCTTCCTTGAGCCTATTAAACACTCTCTCCAAGGATTGTAAGTGGTCATCCAAGCTGTCACTGGAAATCAGAATATCATCCATGAATGAGATGATGGACGGATCCTGTAACGGATCTAGTAAAGTCCTCATCATGCGTGTAAACACACTAGGTGCATTGCTGAGTCCAAAGGGCATGACTTTGAATTCGTAGTGTCCACTGGGTGTACTGAAAGCTAACAGTGGTCGAATCTCCGGTTTGACTGGTATCTGATAGTACCCCCGACTCAGATCCACTTTTGAAAAGTACCGAGCCTTATGGAGCCTAGCGAATAACTGAGTTGGATTCGGCAAAGGTTCCACCTGAAACTGTGTATGACTGTTCAGAAGTCGGTAATCTATACACAACCGGTGTTCTCCACTTGGTTTGCGTAACAAAACTACCCCTGCATTGTATGGGGATGTGGATGGTGCAATCACGTCATCCTCCAGCAGTTTTTGTATTTCCTCCTCCAGGGCCTTTTCTTTAGAGAATGGCACTGGGTAAACCTTTTGGCGAACAGGCTCCTGTGTGGTCAAAGTCATCTCGAACTCAACCAACCTCGTTCGTCCTGGTTTATCAGTCAGTATCTCCTTATGAGACTTGAGAACCTGGGTTATCCTTTCCCTCTCCTGGGAGGTCAGATCAGGGTTCACTTGTACATCCCTATAGGTTTCCTGGTGTACCAAGGGATATTCCCTGCCCTCGTTGGTTCCCACTTCTGTCTCCACTGCAACTGCCATTGCCATGAGGTGCGCTGCCTTGTCTCCGGGTCTCTCTTCGTATTTCCGCAAGAGATTGATATGAAAAATCTTCGACTTTCCCCGGATCCGGATTTGATAGTTGATTCTGGATATCAACCTTTCCACGGGAAATGGTCCTTGCCAACCTATCTCCAGTTTGTTGTTTCCCGTTGGGAGTAGCAACAAGACTTTATCTCCCACCTCTAGAGATCTTTCTTTAGACCTACGGTTGTAGTAAGCCGCATGTCTTTTCCTGGCCTTTTTCAAGTTTTGATTTGCCAGAGTCCATCCCTTGTGGAGTTTTTCTTTCAGTTCCTCCACGTATTGATAGGATGAGATCACTTCTTCTGACGTCCCCTCTTCAGTCCAACTCCTCAACATGGCTTCCAACGGTCCTTTGATTGGACGACCAAACAGCAACGTAGCGGGTGGTAGTCCTGTTGAGCCATGAGGAACTTCCCGATAGGCAAAGAGTGCTGCTGGGATATATTCATCCCACCTATCCGGTTTTTCCTGCGCTAATTTCCTGAGCATTGTCATTAACGTGCCGTTGAAACGCTCTACTTGTCCATTGGCTTGAGGGTGGTAAGGGCTGGTATGTATGTGGTTAGAGTGAAACACCCTAAATACCTCCTCCATGAGTTTTCCACAAAACTGAGATCCATTGTCCGTCAGAATTTGATCCGGTAAGCCTAATCTGGTAAAGGCCTCCATCAGTGCGTCCGCCACTCTTTTCGAGTCAATCGTGGTCAACGGTATAGCCTCACCCCACATTGTACAGCAATCCACCATTGTGAGTATATACATGTTCCTCTTCCTAGTCCTGGGAAGTGGACCCACGATATCGATGGCTACCCTCTCGAAAGGAGAGTTCATGATGGGCATCTCACCCAACACCACCGGTGCTGTCCAGTGTTTCGGTGCCACCCTCTGGCACTCAGGGCATGACTTCACATACCGACGCACATCATCTGTCATTCCCGGCCAATAGTAATGGCAGGAAATTCGCTGCATGGTGGCGGCTATACCCATGTGTCCACTAAAGGAGATGGTATGCCCCATATGAAGAATCTGGGACCGGTGAGCTTTCGGGACGACCAACTGACCGTATAGGTTGTCTCCCCTTCCTGCTCTCCTGTAGAGTATCCTATTCTTCATGTAGTACTGCCCCCGTCCTGGTGCATCAGCACTTTTCTGCAGCTTTTTGTAGCAAGGACGTAAAGTATCATCCTCACTCTGGGCAGTTCGTAGCTCCCCCGGCATTGGGTTAGTCACAATTGCTTCTGCCTCTTCCGGTCTCGTCTGAGAGCGAGTCTGCATTGCTCCCATATGGATTGGCTCCCTGGGCATTCCCAGAAAGACATACCGGCAACCTAGGATGACTGGAAAAATGGGATCGGTCAATACAGCGGCCTTGATGGTGCCGGTGACGTACCTTGACCGAATCTCCACATTAGCAATAGGCAACTTCATGGTTACAGCACTCTTCTGTGCAGGCTGTATATCCAAGGTTTCAACTGTGAATTGTTCTGGATGTACCAGATCCGCAGAAATCACGGCCTCCCCGTCCAGTCCTGTGTCGTATAAACACTCCACTTGACGACCGTTAACCTCTACCAATTCCACTACAGGTGGTTTTTCCTGGTCTGGAGTCTCTTCCTCGGCCTCGACCTGTTCGGTGGGCTCCACCTTAGGTTTCCCTGAGCACACGACGAATTGAGTGTCTCCTGACTTTTCCCTGCAGTCAATAGCATTGTGCGTGTTTGACTTGCATTGGTTGCACCATTTCCCTGTCCTAGATTTTCTATTGTCGGACTTGAGTGAGCTCTCCTGGTGGCGAGCTTCCTTGTTGACCTTGGCATTTTCCGTTACAACCTCCTTGGAAGTCACTTGACATGCTGCGAAGTGAGGGTTCTTAGCCTTCGATTTGCAGTCCCTCGTATTGTGAGAGGGTGACTTACAAATTGAACACCACTTCTCCGACCACGGTCGTTTAGGTGTAGAGCTTGAAGTGCTCTTGCTTCCCTCCTTCTTCTTCTCTGAACTATCCTCTGATTTTTGCACATAAGGTTCCCACTTTTTTGTTCCTGAGTTTTTGGTTTTCTTCTTGTCATGTTTCTCTTGACTTTTGGAGTTGGTGGAAAGGTTTTCCCCTGCCTCCCCTTGTACCTCGACGAACCTTTCTGCTAATTTAGTCACGAGGTCAATACGTTCCGCTCCTTGTTCTCCCAGGAACGTCCTGAGAGGTTTAGACATTTGCTTCTTCAGCTGGTCGACCACCATGAGCTCTTCCAGACTCTCATAGTCATGTGCGAACCCAGCCAAATCCATCCACTTGTGGAGATAAGATTTTAGACGCAAACTGTAGGCGGCAAACAACTCCCCCGGTTCTCGTTTCGCTGCTCGAAATTTTTTCCGGTAGGTATGTGACGTAACCTCGAATCGTTTCAGCAGAGCCGTCTTTAACTCGTCATAATTGTTCTCATGTCCTGGTGGCAGGCGAGAATAAACCTCGTATCCGGTCCCGCGTAAACCCTGGGATAGCTTAAGATTCCATTTGTTACGCTCCAGACCCATAGCAACTGACATAGCCTCGAAGCGTTGAAGGTACTGGTCAATCTTCTCTTTGTCCTCCTCGTAGACCGCTAAAGGAAACTTCATAGCATGGTACCCATGTCCACCTACTGGTGTTGATCCTGGGATAGAGGAACCTCCAACTGCTCCCTCAGTTTCTCCATTAGATTGACTCTTGAGCTCGAGTTCCCGCATCCGGTACTCGTGCTCCCTCTTCTGTGCTTCTTGTTCATCTTCTAATTTCCTAGCTGCTTGTTCAGCTTCAAATTTCCTAGCTGCTTGCTCAGCTTCCAATTTCCTAGCTGCTTGCTCAGCTTCCAATTTCTTAGCTGCTTGCTCAGCTTCCAATTTCTTAGCTGCTTGCTCAGCTTCCAATTTCTTAGCTGCTTGCTCAGCTTCCAATTTCTTAGCTGCTTGTTCCAACTCCATCCTTCTCAATTCCAGCTCGGACTTTCGATCTTCCCTTTCTGCTTGACGATACTCTCTCTCCACTTTCTGTATGTAATCCGTTAGAGCAGACCCCGACAGTCCCATGCCTTCCCCCTTTGCCCTTAATTCTAACGTGGTAAGTTTAGGGGTTGCCATTATACAGAGAGGTAAGCTAGCAGGTCGAGTACAATATAACTGCAAATTACTATATGAACAAGTACTATAAATCTAGATATTACTACAAACCGCACATTCACTCAGTGACAAGAGTAGAATCAGGACCACAGACCTATGCAGACGTGTGAAGTGTGAACAGGTAAGATATTTGTCCTAACCCCTATCCACATTCACTCTAGCTGGATTCTCCAAAATGATATCTCCCTCTTATAACTAAGGATCCCGTGTCAAAAGACCCCGTTGTCAGAAGATCCCACTGTCAAAGGTTCCTGCTTGCAGGAGATCTCGCTGTCCAAGGATTCCGTTTACGGGAGATCCCGCTGTCCAAAGATTCTGTTTCCGAGAGATCCCGCTGTCCCAAGATTCCGTTTCCGAGAGATCCCGCTGTCCCAAGATTCCGTTTACGAGAGATCCCTCTGTCCAAAGATCCCGTTTACGAGAGATCCCGCTGTCCAAAGATCCCGGACGAGCCCCCAATAATGTCGTGTCCTCCTTTAAAGTGTCGTCCCTGGAGTGAGGAGATTCGACACCCACATTATAATATTTTTTTCTCTCAATATTCTGGAGAATCCACCAGCTTCCGTCCAACACACTCCATCAGCCTATGGACACCTTTTCCTATCACTCTCTCACTGTCGTACTATGCCCCCTTCTCATACTTCCCCAACGCAACATACTCAACAACTCTTGCTTCTAAAAATTAATAAAGATTAATTTATTAAAAGAAAAGTGTAACGTATATGAGACGTGTATGTGAAGAAAATGTGTGACGTGTTCTATAAAGTGTGTAGAATCGGACTCTCAGACAACAACCCAGTCAGCTGATCCCAGCAAGGATAGACCACAGCACGTTACGTCAGAACATGTACTTCTCACCCAGCGCCGAAACCATCCTGCTGGATACTGATTTGCCTCTGTAGACCTCTGGTAATCCCATTTCATGAACATCCGAAATAGACACCGGTGGTATAAACAGTTAATCATGGACCGGTTGCACTCTAAACAATGTCCGTTCCTATCGTTCCTTAAAAAAATGCACAAGTCCTTTGTAGTGTGTACACAGTTACTAATGTTAATTGTTACTGTACTGGATCCTCACTCGTGTCTATCTAGCCTCAAGTATCATGTCTTGTGTTCTATTACACGAGATTATATCACACTATGTAATTATTAGACTTAATGTTTTCAGTTCGTTACTACTGCCTGATGCTGTGTGGTGCATCAGTAATCATCACTCTCTTTGGTGAATCAACTTCCTTCTAGCTTTAGTTACGTTCTGTACTCAACTTTATTGACTGTTCCACTGGTGTTCTTCCGACTTGGATTTGAACCTTTCCTAAAAAAACTTGTTGAGTTTCCTCGGATCTGGTATGGAACCTAGGATAGAAACAACACATCTGGTGATAGTACTAGTCACTGATCCTTTCGGCTGAGTGTAAGCCTATCACCTTGCCTAATGATCTTTAGCTAACTAGACTTAGTCATAGAGCAGATTAGCTATCCACCTCGAGCCGAATCAGGCTATGACAAAGAGAGACCCATACAGAGTGCAAAACCCCAGCGGGCAATTCCCCCATCTCCCAATTATCCATCATTACTCGATTCTTAACTAGCATAGCTTATCACTATTCTACTCTAACTAGTTTCCACTAACAGTGCTAATCATCACACTATAGTTTTAACAAGGCTACAGTCTATATTAATTAGAACTAATATAAGAATAGGTTATACCTTAAATGGCACTACTGCAGTCCTATCAATCATATCTACATCTGCCATGATAGGCACGTGTAAAATTAAGTCACTAATTAACACACGGTAGATATTATTTCCACTAAGCACTGCAGTGCCCTTTCACTCCGACTAGAGCCACATTTTCAAGTCCCCCTAGTTGGCCCCAACTCGGGTTTATATGGCAACCTACCAAAGTTGGCCACGTGACGTTCTCCTTTATGCCCCCACACAGGTGGCACAGTGGCAGATCATCCCCTGTCAGGGATCCATCCTCCCTG
Source organism: Cepaea hortensis (assembly GCA_963921405.1). NCBI lineage: Eukaryota > Metazoa > Mollusca > Gastropoda > Stylommatophora > Helicidae > Cepaea > Cepaea hortensis. The sequence continues at coordinate 54,757,051 of OY992893.1, read as the reverse complement.
GCTCCATTAATGTTAGATTTGTCATCACTGGTTTTGACATCCAAAACAATCTAGAGAGTTACTGTCGAGTTCCAACAAAGAGTTTCGATACCAAGCTGCCAATCATGGTTTTCCAAACACGCTTACATTGTGCACGTGACGTTGTTCATGTCCGGCAGGTGTTCCACTGTTTTCAATAACACCCTCAACTTTCTGTCATGTGCTGACAGTCAAACCTCCATTCCGTCTGATGTCCGGAACTATAGATGACAAACGGAACCATTCCATATCCTGCGCGGCCAATTATATGTGATTTTAACTGTTATGAACTGCCAACGCGTTTTATCCCTTCCTTCTCACTCACCGCCAAATGTGTATATGGGCTGACCCGATGTAACTCGTGCAGCTGTGTTTACTCTGTTAGTACGACTGTTGTGGCCTAGAAAATATACGCCAAGCAAACGTCGGTATTATTATCTGGTTAACTCATGGCGAGCTCGTGACACATGACCAAACCAAAGGCTTTTTGTCTCTTTCTTATTGTTGTATATAATGTTCTAGTTTCGTTGGCCTCTTTAAGGCATTCGTTGTTAGCTACTTTGGCAGTCCAAGGAATTCGAAACATTCGTCTAAAGAACCGCATCTCTGTTGCTTCCAATCTCTTTCTAATTTGTTCACTTATATTCCAAGATTCACAGCCATACAGCAAAACAGGTTCTATATAGCTCTTCAGCACTCTCTTTCTTACATTCAATGATAGTGACTTATTGCATAAGATATTCTTCATTTTCCGAAATGCAGCCTTTGCTTGCCCTATTCTGCTCTTGATCTCTGTTGTGCATCTTCCAACTGATGTTATAGATGTCCCTAGATATTTAAAACTATTCACTTGGTGAAGAATTTTCCCTTCTATCTCTATTTCACATTTGGGTGTCACCTGTTTCTTTGATATCACCATTGTTACTGTTTTCTTGAAATTCAAGGAGAGTCCTTTCTTTGCACTCTCTGTTACTATAATGTCCAACAATTGTTGTAGATCTGTTGCATTATCCGCTATCAATACTGTGTCATCTGCATAGCGTATATCATTTATATTATAACTTCCAATATGGCTTTTTCTTTGATCTCTCTCATTATTACTTCGCTATAGAGGGAGAAAAGATCCGGTGACAAAACACATCCCTGTCTTACTCCCAACTTCATGTGTTCATAATTTCCTTCTTTATTTCCCATTTTAATTGCTGCTGTTTGGTTCCAGTAAATATTTTTTTTTTATTATTCTGCGATCTTCTGGGATCAGGGGGAAGAAAACACAAGATGATCTAAGTGCACGTTGCACGCGTTAAGCATGTTAAAGTGTTAATTGATAATTTGATAATAAAGAAAGAATCAGGATTATAACCATTTATACAAACTATGACCGAAGTTATACATTACAGAAAGCCTGTGAAACAACCAAACAGGCAGTTTATTTCTAGGCCTTCTGGCCACAGCTCTCGATCTGACTACAAATTTAAACCGCTCACGATCTGACGTTTATAGATTTAAACCGCTCTCATTCAGACGTTTGCAGATTTAAACGTGTAACTGACTGCAGTACACCCGCGGTAGTGTACCGGATTGTGCGCTGACTTACCAGCACGCAGGTCTGGGTTCAATTCCCATTAAAGATCGTATTCCAGCCTCGTGCGACATTTGAATCCGCACATTCTTGTAAAATCGGTATTAGGGAATTTTCAAATGGCATATGATAAACGAAACAAGGTACGGCTAGCTATATTTTAAAATCATTAAGAATTGGGATAGCAGACCAGGCTAAAATGCTGCACTTTCTATTAATGATGGTTAAGATGCCGAGAGTATTTAACATTTTCAGAGTACAAATCACGAGGGGCAGAGCTCCTGCCTCCAGTGTTGCCATCTTGTTTAACTGGCTTCATGGACTCAAGTGTCTGAAGAAACTTGCAGACGACACTAAGTGACCTTCGACAGTGATGGCTCGGGGTTGTGCCATTGGGGTTGTTGCTAGAGTAGAGTTTAGTTACAGCTTCAACTCCACAAGGGCGTCTGATGTACAGATGGCAAACAACAGAAGCTGCAGAATGGATTATATTCTGTTTCGTCTGCTTCTTCGTACACCTTCAGACGTCATTCTGAATATAACCTAAGAGAGGAGCAGTCAACTTGTGCACGTTGTCATCTCCATATAGTTTGTCCTTAAATGTAGCGGGTGTGGGATAGAATAACTTCTGTGTAATGATAAGATTATACATAACAACTGTGAAGTCCTTTCACCCAGTAGTTGTAAGAACAGCCTTAACGATTCTAGTTAGCAAAGTTTATTACCAACTAAACACGAAGGAATACACAAACGCAATGGCACAAACACGAGCCATCACTGTCGAGGTTCACTAATCTCATTTCACCTCCTCTCCTTTCCCCTCATCCCATCTCATCTCATTTCCTCGCCCCGTCTCCTCTCATCTCATCTCCTCTCATCTCCTCTCCTCTGATCTCTCTTCTCCTCTCATCCTCTTGTATATTGCAGTGTCCATATGAAGCAACAACAGCGGGAGAGTGCCCGTATAATGTGGTCTTCATTTATCCAGATTCCCATGTACTTTGATATTTCCCCTGTATCGTTTCCTTCTTCTTTTCCTTTGAACATTTTACTGTACCATTTACAATTAAAAGCACCATTTTTCTTTTTTTGTGATTGTGAATTGGTCCAATATTCACATCTGTATATTGTCACAGGAAAGAGGCATGCTTTCGAAATGTTCCAGTTAGTTTCATTGTTGGTGTTGTGCCATAGGCTCTCACTACTGTTGACGCACCTTTCCATTACTTTGGGCAGTCTTCTTCTGACTTCTTTGAACAGTCCCCACTGTTGCCAGTTCTGGAGACTTAGGAGCCACAGTCTCTGGCGTGTTCAGTTTCTTTATTGTTGTAATCTGGAGTCTGCAAATTAGATGCATCGGGGGTATACTGTACAAGTCTTCAACATGTGCACAATATCAGGCATTGTGGAACATTATGAGAGATATAGGATTTCCTGCACATGTGGTTCACTTACTTTAATCATTATATCATTATCAACAAGCAGCTGTCATGGTAGACGGTGAAACATCAAATTGGTTTGAGGTGCAAAAAGGAATAAAATAGGGCTGCAGTTTTTACTCATGCCTGTTCAACATCTATGCAGAAAATGTAATGAGAAACGGAACGTGAATAATAAAGAGAACAGTGGCAATTTTGATTCATTCATAACTGGCGGAAATCTAATTCCAGTAGCTAAACATGCAGATGACAATGCCCTCCTAGGATGTATTGTTAATGGATTAAAATATTTAGTCCTGTATGTCGAAAGACACAGAGAACATCAACATGTTTGTCAGAACATGGTTGGGGGTGTAAGGGGGTGGGGAGGGGGGGGGGTAATGTCGACAGACAAAACTGTATGCCACACGACAATTATAATCAACAATGAAGACATAAAATTTCACAAACTTTGAATATCCTCTCTCCATAATCAACAAAAACATTGAGAGTATTAAAAAAGAAGTCAGGCGTAGGTTAACTATATTAGAAATATCTGGCACGACACCAGCAAACACATTAAAAGACACATTTTCGAGCGCGTGCAACTAGTCTGCCCCAACTTGCGGATGTTAGCCATGAACCATTTCGCAATCCCTAAAGAAGAAAAAAAATGGGGCTTGTAAACTTCAATGATGCCAAGAAGTCCGTGGAATGCCGTGGAGCAATAAGACAAATATTGACAGTCAACATATCTGAGCATCAAGGAAACTGGCTGATAAACAATATTATGTCTTGGTAAGCGAAATAATCTGGCCATATCCATAATTCAACAGCTGAATATTGAAGAAGGTTGGCTATTAAAGACGATAAAACAAAGAAAACTGAAATTCTTTGGTCACTTGAAACGCCACTAAAGTTTGGAAAGACCAATAATTGAGGGGTATATACATGGGAAGAGAGGAAGAGGAAGGCCAAAGAGAAGATGGGTGCAGGATGTGGCGGATGATCTCCAGATGGGTGTATCGGATGCGTGACATCTTGCTTATGATCGAGAGGTTTTCCGGACGGTTGTTATGGGAGCGAGGTTCTGCAAAGGACGTGCTACTGTATGAATGCATGAATTGATGGGAAAGAACTGATGATGGAAGGCGTGGTTACTGAAAGGAGAGGGACTGATCATCGTCGAGCACAAAGGTTGACACGTGTATTGGAGACATGTTGGGCTCAATGATACATGGGGTAAGGCAACTAGCAAGGGATCCAGCATCTTTCTGGCGAGCCGTGTTGAGAGCGATTTTCTGTAGAGAACCTGCTAGATTGGGATGATCCAGAGCGTCGTACATGTAAGCAGTCCTCATTAATCGTTGCTATAATTACCTTTTTCTTTATTTTTGAAACATACACTCGATACATAATCTGATGGAAAAACAATAATAACAACAACAACACCATCACCACCACTACACCAATAACAACATTTAACCCCAGCTTTAATACAGCAAGTTCACGTGAAGAATTCACATAAAACATCCATCCATCATATGCCATACCGATAAGCGTAGGCGGTCATGTTTTGCCATCTCACTCGATCACCAGAGTCGTGGATCAGCTCCGTGTTCCTGTCTCGACCATGCCACGTGGCCAAGCCATCCAAGTATTTACTTCTCGGTCTTCCCCTTGGTCTCTTCCCTTCGATCTTGCCTGTTGTCACCAAGTTTTGCAATTCCTTTCTTCTCATAACCTGCCCAAAAAAATTTGACTGTCTACGTCTAATGTCTCTAATCAGTTTACGATCTTCACTTTTTTCTTGAAGGACTTGTTCATTGGTTTTTCTGTCTGTCCATGGTATTCTTTGCATTTTCCTCAGAAAACACATTTTCACAGCCATCATATGGTTTTCAGCTTGACTGCTCATTGTCCATGCTTCACATCCATACAAAAGTACATGTTCTATGTAGCACTTCAACACTCTTTTTCTCGTTTCAATTAATATCTTTTCATTGGTCAGTATGTTTTTCATCTTGTAAAAGGCTACCTTCGCAATTACAATTCCCATTCTAATCTCTTCAAGGCATCTGCCATCAGATGTTATGACTGTTCCGAGATAACTGTACCGATTAACGAGTTTAAGAATATGCCCATTTACTCGTATATCACATTGTGTTATTTCATTCTTCGCAGTGACGACCATAATCTGTGTCTTCTTACTATTCAATTCTAACCATAGTTGCTCACTGTGTGCAACAACCGCATCTACTAAATTTTGCAGGTCCTGTTCAATGTCTGCAATCAAGACTGTATCATCTGTGTCGTGTGTTTCTTTAAAGTGTCGTCCCTGGAGTGAGGGGAATCAACACCCACATTATATTTTAACCCCTTATCATTATCCTGGAGAATCCACTAGATTCCGTCCACCACACTCCCTCAGTTTATGGACACCTCTTTCTCTCTCTCTCTATCACTACTGGATCATGCCCCCTCTCATTCTTCCCCAACGCAACATACTCAACAACTGTAGCTTCTAAAAATTAATAACAATTAATTTATTAAAAGAAAAGTATAATGTATGTGCGAAGTGTATGCGAAGAATGTGTGTCGTATACTATAATGTGTGTAGAATCGGACCATCAGATCATCCTAGCAAGGTCACACCACAGCACGTTAGGTCAGCACAAGAAAACCTCACCCAGTGATGTATCTCTCCTGCCAGACGCTGACTTTTTTCTGTAGCTACTTGGTAATCCATCTACATGATCATCCGAAATAGAAACCGTCCATAGTTTAACACTGATCATGGATCGGTTACACCCTGCATCCTATAGGTCCCTATAGTTCTTAAATGTTCAATCCTTGTACTTGTGAATATAGGAATCACTGTTATTGGTAATACACTTGATCCTATCTATTGTCTATATTGTCTCAAATACAATGTCCCTTGTACTATTCCAATGGACTCTACAGCTCCATGTGAATGCTACGTTTAATGTTCCTTTTTAATCACTATTGTTCCTATAATATGTGGTGTATCAACGAACCTCACCCATCCTAGGTGAACCTTATCCCACAGGAATCGTTATATGGTTTTGCTCATCTGAGCCATGTTCTGGTGGACCCTCCTGATCATGGGCCCAGCGTAAACACTATTGTACAAACTTTCTTCTCGGACATTATTCATTTCCTTAAAAAAACATTGACTGTTCATCTTGTGTTCTTCCTCATTGGAGTAGAACTTCCTCAAAACCAGTGTTGAGCTTCTTCGTAACTGGCGGGGAACCTGTTAGAGAAATAACACACCTGGTGAGAGCACTAGTAACTGATCCTACTAGCTGAGTGTAGGCCTACGGCCTCGGTCAGATTTTTATCAGCGAACTAAACTCTGTCATAGAGCAGAGGGGCTCATCACCTTGGTCCGAATCAGGCTAAGACAAGGAAAGACCAATAGACAAGAGTGCAGAACCCCAGTAGGCACCCCACTGGAAGATCCCACCATTGGACATTTCCCCTATCTCCCAACCCATCCTCAATCTCTCCAACCCCACTACACTATTCTCACTAGCAGAGCTAATTATCACTTCACTACGTTAAAGTCCTAAACTCTACTATCACCAGTCTATCCCACATTAATTACACCTAAATGCAATCTATGGAGTACCTTATGTAACACTGTTTTCTCCTGAATCACATCTACAATTTGCCATGACAGGCACGTGTAAATTAAATTTAATTATTCCCGCACACGGTAGATGTTTTTCAAATTCCAACAGAGCTAGCGAAAACACCGTCCGTCTTAGGCCAACTCTCTTGTTTACACACCCTGTAACAAGCTTGGTTTTTCAAACAGTCTTCGATTGTTCTAGTGACTTCCTTTGATGTCAACACAGGTGTCCTCAAGGGCACCTAACTATTTCAGAATTATTCTCTCCCCCTTGTTCAACCAATGCAAAAGTTGTCTCCCTTGTTTCGACAACCAAAACAAGCCAGCGTGTTTCCTGCATTCTCCCGATCGGACCACAACAACATGCCTACAATATTCTGTCTTGTGGGGAACTCTCAAAGACGGCTGTACCGTTTGATCTAACCGCTTCCAGGAATAAACAACGTGCAGCTGCAAATATGACTGTCGCTGTTATTTGTATCATCTGATCGTTAATTAACAGTGATTTCGCGACAATTTGCATATCTAATGTTAGTGATGTATCGTCCCCCAATGTTTATTTCTTTCATATATTCTATATTTCTGAAAATATTTTCATTGTACAGGGAAAAAATGATCTGGAGACATTACACATCCTTGTCTCACATCTCTTTTAATAGGCTGATATTGACCTTCATCATTATCAATTCTGATGGCAGCTTGTTGTTTCCAATATATGTATTTTACAAGTCTAAGGTCTTTCCCATAAATTTTTAGATCTTCAAGCATCCTTATCATGTCGACATGTCTCGCTTTATCGAAAGCCTTTGTGTAGTCAATAAAGCAGTGATATAGATCTTTGTTTACTTCTATAGAACGTTCAGTTACTGTTCTCAGTATATACACAACATTTACTATAGTCTTCGTGGCGAAGTGGTCAAGCCGTTTAGCTCGGGCGCCGAAGGTTGCGGGTTCGATTCCAGGCCACGTCCTTCGGTTCACGAGTTAAATTTTTTGGAGACTCCTGTGAGTCGTCGCTAGAGCTACGGAGTTCGTGCTTTGTGCGACGCTTTCCGCGCTGCGGAAAGAGACTGAGCCATATGGGATAAAACCCGGTGCAATGAAGTCGACTCTGTCGACTTTTAAGCGACTTATTTACTATACCCTTGCCTTCTACAAACCTACATTGTTCTCCTATTTCGGGTTGTATTTTCTTCCTAACTCTTTGCGTGATAATTCTCAGCAAAATCTTCGTGATGTGGCTCATTATACTAATTGTTCGATGTCGATCACATTCCAAGGTTCTTGATTTCTTCGGGATTGCAATAAATATAGAATCGCATAATTTAGGAGGTATATATCCAGTATGTGTTCAGCAGTCTGGTGACTTGGTCTATTCCATATTGTTCTAAGGAATTGATCATTTCTATTGTGATGTTATCTGTACCCGGGGTCTTGCCAGTTTTCATATGGTTAAGAGCATTCTGAACTTCCATCTTCAAAATTGATGGCCCTTCATTATTATTCCGCTGATCATATTGTTCTTCTCTTGTATAGTCATAAAGGTCTTTCACATAATCTGACCACGCATGTAAAATCTACTCTTTTTCTATTATGATGTTGCTATCTTTGGTTTTTAGGCAACCCGTTGATGTGTGTGTGTTCTTTTGTTAGTGATGTCATTAATTCTTTTGTGCATTAATTTGGTATTCAGGGTGTTGTGTTGGCTTTCAATTCCCTTGCAATTTTCCTCAAGCACACAATATTACTGTCTTTCTAAAATTCACAGTCAATGATTATCAAACGGAAGCAAATGAATACAGTTTCTATCTTGAAACCACAAGAAGTCTGTGTGACACGTTTGTCTCAAGATTACAATTCTCTCTCTCTCTCTATTTCTCTCTCTCTCTCTCTCTCTCTCTCTCTCTCTCTCACACCTCTCTCTCTCTCTCTCTCTCTCTCTCTCTCTCTCTCTCTCTCTCTCTCTCTCTCTCTTCTTGTTAAACTTAATCGAAAAAGAAAACAGAATACGAGCCATCGCTGATATGAAGACAGATCATTGTAGCAAAATTATTGTGGATGACTGGAAAGATACTGCGATACTGAGCCTAGATTATTGCCTATCCATCACTTTTGTGAAAGTTCTAATGTCCCCATGGGACTTAGACAGATGATTTCTTAATTAGATCCAGGCACTGACAAGACACACTGAAAGAGATCAAATTAGTAAAAATAATCTAATTGGGACCCTTGCTCAAACATCTGGAAACAAATTACAGAGACAAATACAAAAGGAAAATATACTAATAGGTAGCTGAAGGAAGGTTGCCCTGGAGGTTGATACGAGCTCCTGGGTGGGTCTTTTGATTAGAGGAATCAAACTGTCTATAGTCCGTTATCGTCTGAAAGGACAGACACTGATCTCCTGGCTTGTTGCGGCTTCTCCCGTGATGTAAATGTGAACACTGAAATTGTATTCACGTCCTCGACAATGTTCATAACAGACTGGAACTCAACTTCACTTTAGAATGGACATTCATTATACTGATGTTAGCTTGATGAAAATAAGTGTCCCACAAATTCACTTTCTTGACAATGGGGTCTAATCCAGTGATAACCAAAAAACCTCCTTCCCTGAAGGTATGTAGTGAAACGTTTTGAACTAGAATGGCAGGCAGTTAACTAGCTTTTAAGATGTGTTACTCGTCTCCAACTTCTGATGATAAATATCTATATAATAATAACAACAATATGTAACTTTTGAGAATGGGCTGGGGGTCCCTGTTACCATGGTTCTGGAATCTCCTTGGTTCAAAACTTCTTCAACAAAAAGGGGTAACTTTTATTGTGAGAATGAGACATTAGTTCCGTGAAGACAGAAATAGATCACATTCGTTTAATTCAACCTCTGTTTTGTGCTTTCTAAACGCTCATTTTTGCGTATTTTTGTCTGAACAAACTGAGAAATTTGCTTTTTCACAAATTTAGGATAGACTTTCAGACCAAATACTAAATAATTCCCGAGAAATAGTGAATTAATTTTCATGGAATTCGTGTCTCACTGGCGTTTACCGAATTAACCCTTCGTGAGCACGTAGAAAGTTCCACAGAGATTCTCTGAAGCTAGTAACCTACTTGGGTTTTGTTACATGCGGGGACACACACACACACACACGCACGCACGCACGCACGCACGCACGCACAGATTCGGAGGAGTTGATTGTTGTGCCTATATTCTTCAATGCACGGCTTCAAACAGAGATGGACACATCTGACAGAACAATAATATTGCCTTTTATTGATTAGAAATAGTTTCTGCCGTTTATATTTATTTACGAAAGATCAACGCCTCTTTCAATTTTTTTTTTTAAATTTTTTTTTTTTTTTTTTGGGGGGGGGGGGGGGGGGCGCTCGATTTGAACTCAAGCGTAGTCCACACACGTGCTACTACTTCTAGTGCTCTGGATTAGTTTTTGCGTGTGGATTAGCATCTTCTATTACTAGTGTCCATGCCCATCAGGCGAACCCACTCCGACTGCCATTAATATGTACACTAACTACTACGTTGGTCTTTATAGTTACAAATATCCGACATAAAACAAAGATGGAAACAAAAACTGAGCGGAGAAGTGTTAGTGTCTGCACTTCATGTGTATATGTGTATGTGTGTGTGTGTTTGTGTGTGTGTGTGTGTGTGTGTGTGTGTGTGTTTGTGGTGTTTGTGCATATGCGAGAGAAAGAGAGAGAGAGAGAGAGAGAGAGAGAGAGAGAGAGAGAGAGAGACAGTCTGCCTGAAGAACAAGTTAAGACAAGTTAAGATATATTTCCGACACGTCGCTATATTTTCTTATTTCGTTCTAGCTTCCTACTTCAACATTATGCTACACAAATACCATTTATATATTTTACAAGCAACAGTGAGGTATCTCGGACATAATCGCCAGTAAATGTGCTACCACTTGCTATTCAGCTTCGTTGTTGAAGTGGAAGGCTGGGCTAAATGCCATTGTGTGGTGGCATTTACAGCGCCGGGATGCCAGGGGCAACAAGGCATGTGCCATGGGACTCACGTTGTATTGGATCCCAGCTTGAGGATAAGCAACAATATCATGTTGATAACACACTGGGAACTCTACTGCTTTCTGTCCCAGCCTATTGTTATGCTAACCTACTGAAGTTGAAGCTGTTACTTAACTCTCGATGACCCATCCTGTGATAACAGCTGATAGAATTATTATTATTTACAGGGAAATGTACAATAGATCTAGTCAAATCAGCAGTCGATAAGACGAACACATATTGTTGCCAATAAAGGTGAAAAGATAGGTATTAAGAATAATATCAAGCAGTTCTAATATATCAAGGGGTGGTATTGGATTCATGAAAGAAGAGTTGCGGATCGACCAGTATGAATGTAGAGACAGAATATTGAAGATACCCTGGGTATTACAATGCATGAAACAGAGGAACTAACAATGAATCTAGAATCTTTTCGGCGGGCCATGGAGAGAGTGACGCTCTGCGAAGGATTTGCTACACGATGACTGGGCTGCGTGGCTGGAGCGCAGGCACCGGTGAATCAACAACAAGAGCTATAGATATATGGAAGTGAATCGTGAGCAAATTTAGATTAGTGAAAACTTACCTGTATGTGGTTCTGGAGAACAATGCCGAGTAAACAATGGGGAGATATAAGGAATAATGAATAAGTATTAAACAAAAATAGCCAATGAAGAGAACTTTTTCGTGTATCAAAAGTAGACAATCCACATTTGTAGGACATGTCATGAAGATGCGTTAACTGGAGTCCGTCGTGACGGTAGATGATAACAGAACAGTTAGAGTCCGCGATGACTATACGACATATATAATTGCGTGACAGCAAGAAATAGGTGATAACAGGACAGTTAGAGTCTGCGGTGACTATAGGACACATAGAATGGCGTGACAGCAAGAAATAGGTAATAGCAAGACAGTTAGAGTCTGCGGTGACTATACGACACATAGAATGGCGTGACAGCAACAAATAGGTAATAGCAAGACAGTTAGAGTCTGCGGTGACTATACGACACATAGAATGGCGTGACAGCAAGAAATAGGTAATAGCAAGACAGTTAGAGTCTGCGGTGACTATAGGACATATAGAATGGCGTGACAGCAAGAAATAGGTAATAGCAAGACAGTTAGAGTCTGCGGTGACTATAGGACATATAGAATGGCGTGACAGCAAGAAATAGGTCATAGCAGGACAGTTAGAGTCTGCGGTGACAGCAGGACAGTTAGAATCCTCGGTGACAGCAGGATGGTCAGACTCCCTGGTGACAACAGGACAGTTAGATTTCGTCGTGACAGCAAGGTAGATATAGTCTGTCGTGATGACAGAACTGTTAGAAGAATAGAGAAGAATAGAGATATATTCCTGCGCTTGCTTCATGCAGGCTCCATACTGCTCACATTGTTCACCTGTCTGTAATTCTCTGCTCCGAGTGTTTTAGATCGCCCTGTTATTTCTTTCTGCGGAGTCCAGATAATGGACTGTACATGTAACTATTAACAGGTTTTCTCAATAATGACATATATTGCTAGAACGCCGGCTGCCTGGCGAGGGGTAGCAGCTTTCTCCGTTATTCCCGAATACTCTCGTGGTTGACGTGTGCGCACGAGAATTAGAAGTGGTTCGAGTCGCGCCAGTGACTTATGAGAGTATGGAGCCGGTCGCTCAGAAAGTCGTGGCGTGCTGATGAGCGTAATCTAGCCTAGGAATCAATATACAGCTGAAAGATGCTGGTGTTGACCGCAATATCCTGAAACAGGATGGAAACGCGGGAAAAAAAATTTGCTAGAACAGTTTATCAATAATCTGAAATGATTACGTTATTTTGGGCAAATTAACGGGACATTATTGGCAATGATGTGTGTTTGCATTTACGAGTAATTATGGCGTATTATTAATAGTCCTTCGGTATGTGAGGAAAACACGGTTAATTATGTGTGGTAGGTCAACAAGTCCTGATTGTCAGATGAGACATACACAATGGTTCTGCGCCTGTTTTTGTTTGTCTAGACCAGGGGTCACCAAACTTTTTTCACGGCGGGCCGGATAAATGACGAATTGACGAGCGCGGGCCGCATACGCATTCTGTACAATACTTGCGCCGGCTCCGTGGTGAAGGGCTTACGGACGAGGTCCGTAATCCCGTATACCTGCGTTCGAAACACAGCTCCGTGAGATTTGGCAGCAGACCGCGTTGCGCTGGTTTGTTACGCTATGGTATGGGTGCCGGTAGTTTAGAAAGCAATGGCAACCTACTGAACGTAAACTTGCCAAGATATCAACAACAGCAGAGAGAATGCTGGTGTTGATTACAAACGTCCTGTAAAGGATATGCAACTAACTTTAACAATACTTGCAAGCCAGAACGAAAGCTCTGGTAAAAAAGACGAAACACTAAGTTAATCATGGGTGAGTGGCGTTATCATCATCCTCATTATCATCAAGTGGCATGCCAACTGGCGTAGGCGTTCATGACTCTCCACAGATCTCAGTCTTTGGTTTTTTGGATCAACTCTACTTTTGATATTCCTTCATGCCACCGTCACAATCCATACAGAATCATTTCTCTTGGTCTGCCTCTGCCTCTCTTCCCTTCGATCTTTCCAGTTGTCACGATGTTCTCCAATGCCTCTCTTCTCATCACATGACCAAAAAATGTTGTTTGCCTCTTTCTTATTGTTGTACATAATGTTATAGTTTCATTAATGGCGTGCAATGAACAAAAGGCAAAGACAACCAACATATTTATTTACTAAACAAAAAAGTTAAAAAAGAAGGCGACGTTAGCAAAAAGATAGTTACATCAGATCTAGTGTACATATATTCAAATTTCACAAACTTATCAGCAAAAAAGATGAGTGAGATTTGTGAAATTGATATTTGGCTTTCAAGATATCATCAATGTTTGGTTTGGAATTGCTGCATCCAGTCAAGAGAATTGGTTTCAAATGTTCATCAGTCAATCTCGTTCGATGTGTTGACTTCACATACTTCATTTTTGAAAATATTTGCTCAGAGACATAAGTTGTTCCAAATACTGATGCCATACCAGCGGCAAATTTCTTCAGTTTCGGAAACTGAACATCAGGTAAGCTGTGGTAAAATTCAACAAGTTTTCCTTATCCGTGCTTCTCTTTCAACAAGTCATTTGCTTGCAAATCCATGAGCTCCAACTGTAGTTCAACTATAACATCATCAAGGTTACACAATCAAACGCATTCTGGAACAGAAGAATGTCACTTTAAATTCTGCCAAGATCTTAAAATCTCTCCAGAAATGCTTCTTCGAGTCACGAATAATTTTTTTTTTCCGGAAAATCGAGGCTGACATTTTTGGCGATAGTAGCGCAAAACTCTTTGAAACAGTGAAAATGATAAAAAATTTCTCCTTCCAGTTATGCTTCAAACAATGGCAGCTTTCTCCGAAATCCTTTGATGATTCTTTAGAGATCACAGACTTTAGGGATCACAGATCCTTTCCCTGGAGTTTTAAATTCAGTTCTTTCATGTGGGATGTGATGTCGACCAAACATCACAACTTTGACAGCCAGGTAGGATCTGCCAGATGTGGGTCAGCTCTATCTTTTTTAGTGAGGAAAACATCTATTTCGTTTCGGAGCTTGTAAAAACGAAACATGACTTTACCGCAGCTGAGCCACCTCACTGATGTGTGATAGGCAAGTCACAGTATTCAGAATCAATTTCTTCAAGAAAAGCCTGGGACTGATGGTGATTGAGTGCATGTCCCCGAATGAAATTCACAGCAGAAACGACTGGTTTCAGTACACAAGAAATATCTAAGTCTTTCAAACCGAGTGCTTGCTGATGTATAATGCAGTGTATGAACAGAGCGCCCGGAATTCGCAAATCTTCCAACTGAGTCCTGATCTGCCCCGTCAGACCCTTTCTCACTCCAGCCATGTTTGTTCCTCCATCAAATATAACACATCGAAGCTGATTCCACTGAAGGTTATAGTCTTGCAAAACCTTTTGCACTTCCACGAAAATGTCTTTTCTAGTTGTTGTTCCATGTATGCTGCAAACGGATGCCAACTGTTCCGTTATCTGAAAGTCCACGAATGAGCACGAGAAGTTTTGACGTACTCAAGAGATCAGTGGACTCATCCAGCGCCAGAGAAAACCACAACAGGTTCCTAGATTTATAGTGTACCTATAGCACTATGTTCTCTCCAAGTTCATATGTTCTTCACACAACTGAACTTGCCGAAAGGCTGATAGTTCCAGACAAATCGAATTTCTCAGGACACAAGTCATTCTCTGCTTCCACCAAACACTCTTTGATGAAGTTTCCATCAGTAAACAGTGTTCCTCGTTCTGCCATCATGTGCACTTGTGCGAGTGACAGATTCATTTTCAGCAAACTTTCTCGTGAAGAGATGTTTTTGTGTTTCTAAACCACGTTTCAAGGACTCATATTTCTCAGAGCTTAACTTTCCAGAAAACTTTGAATATGTTGAAAGATGGTTAGTTTCGTAGCGACGTCGAAGAAAAAGAAACGGCAACACTTTGGCTCCATATTACGCAGCTGGTTTTCTGGTCCTTTGTTTCCACACAGAAGTACTTAACTCCCCATTCTTGATTGTAAGCACGACACTCGGCGTCAACTTTTTCTTCTTCTTAGTAGACATAATGAAGGGAATCCGAAAAATGAAAAAGACATTGAATTAGAAACATAATTAAAATCCTATTGAAACATAAGAAAAGCAGAGGTCTAGGGGTCACTGGTGAAGCTACGGCTCACCAAATGTACATATAAAGTTTATAGGTAAATTTGGTAATAGACTGTACCTCATAATAAGGTTTACAAAATATATAAATAGGGCCAGCCTAAATAAATAGCCTACAGCAAGGTTTTTCAACCGGGTTCCGCGAGTGGCAGCCGGGTGTTCCTCCAAAACAGACAGAAATCGCCTAAATACAACATTTCTGTCCATCTGGTTTATTAAATAATTTAGGACAGACACTTGGATCGTCGCACAGAGTCCCCTGAGCAACGTAAACATTTGCGTAAGGTTGTGCTCCAGCAGAAAGGTTGAAATACACTGACCTAGAGGCCAGCTCGATTAACACCTTGACCGGGATTTTCTTCTGAGCTGGGGATAATATTTTTGTATTAACACGAGGCTTATATGGCATTTTATGCCATGTTTGCTACGTTATTGCCTCTATTCACACTTGTAGTTCACTTACCTATCACTGTCAAACAAAAACATCGTTGTTACATGCCTATAAAATGGATGACTGGCAAAATAAAGTAAATAATTCTGGAGCATTGGACCTGTGTTAACAGCCGGACGCATCTGGGGGAGTTAAAGATGCGTGTATGTGTGTGTGTTTGTGTGTGTGTGTGTGTGTGTGATGCCATGAAAACCATGGTGACGTCAGAGCGTAGGCGGCGCTACCATGAGTCGGGGAAGGAATTGTGATGCCGCGAAATAAGCAAACATTACAATAATCAAGAAAATCTAGATGCAATAATTTATAATTTAAAATAGTAAACGTAGACACATAGTAACAAGGAGATCTCTGCACGTGTGATCTCCTATTATTCTAAACATAATATTTACATTTAAATTGTAATACAACGTCTCGTGTTCCATCCGTCATATCAAGCAAGTTCGAGTAACATCGGCGGGCCGGATGAAATGACGTCACGGGCCGAATGCGGCCCGCGGGCCATAGTTTGGTGACCACTGATCTAGACCAATGGTTCTCAACCTTTTTTTGCCCATGCACCCCATCACCACATGTTCACAATGCCATTCCCCCTTTCGTATTTCCTCCTTATAAATTACCCCACCCCCGCCCCTACATAGTATACGTAAAAATGGAAGCTGCATTTAAAAACACATACAAGAACAAGTCTAGACGTCTACATAAAACGTGATTTGCGGGTCTACTTACGCTATAAAACGAATTTCAGAAGGGCGAGAAGTACAGAACCGTAAAGTATGGAGGGACAAACAATATCAAGTAATACGTTCTTGTAGTAACGAGATCTTAAAATAATCTTAATTCCCCCCCCCCCCCTGGAAACCCTAAAAGCTACCCCCGGGGGGGGGGGTGGTCGCCACCAGTTGAGAACCACTGGTCTAGACGAAATAGTGGCAAAGTGAACATTACACTAGTTTTCTAAGCAACTGGTTAGGATCAGTTCGCAGTTAATAATATATATGACCACTGCATACGTAGCAGCAGCTGACCGAGTGTTGTAAATTGATGACTGTCACACGTCGTTCTCATAGTTAGTTAGTTAGTTAGTTAGTCGCAGTTCCAACTTCACAGCAACGGGTCGTCCCCATTATGCTCCGTTCCTGTGCCAGTGAATATCACACAAAACGCTCCTCACTGCCCAATATGAAAAGTGGAAAAGACAGGAGTCTCAACAAACAACAGCCCGCACAGATACACTGTGCATAATGCCGCCGCCAGAATGTCAACACACCAGTTCCCCACGAAACACCCAATTCATTTCTGATGGAATCAGCAGTCATTTTCCTATCTGGATGTTTCCTAGACGTCGTTCTCATGATAAGTTCAATGTTCTTGATGATAAGTTTTCGTGTGATGGTCGTTGTCTAGATAACGATGTTCATGGTGTGTCAATTGAGCTATTTAACTGTCTCTTAATCCAACTCACACCAGAAGTGCACCTTCACCAGTCATAAAACAAGATTGAGTTGGCGCACATAATCATTTATTCCAGAAATAAGACGAACAGACGGAACAAGTTTATACATCCAGAAATAATGTAATCCATAGAATATAAATATCCTCCTCACAATTTAACCAGCACACATCAATGCCTTCTCAAGCCTGCTTCATATCAAATCCACAAGACAGGTAATCCAGCTCCTATCCACCGCTGGACCTCACACAATACACCCACACACTGGGTCTTAGTTTCCACTAACTATATCACCCACTCTGGGTTCAGGCCCTCACTCACTATAGAACCCACTCTGGTTTCAGGCCTGTCTTCACAACTAGGAGAACAACACAACACCGTTCTCCGTGGACTACCGACTCCTTCGGTATCTCAAACTCAACTCCCCTGAAGTCCCTTGACTTCACACAACCAATACACTATCTCTCGCCCCATCCACCCTAGGTTGTTTTTTCTCTACCCTCACTATTTTATTTCTCAGGACTGGCTGTTTTCTCATAGCCATGTCAGTCACTTTACTGTCTCCCACTCTCATCCCTTCCCCTTCATGCCCGGTCACTCAACTCATTGTCAATGACCCAGGCTTATGTCATCACCCCCCTCTTAAAAGAAAACTTCGTTTTCAAATATTGGGAGACTAAAACTTACTAAACATGTGACCCAGACATATAGCCTGGGTAGCCCTAAGTATGGCTGCACCTTACTCTAGCTAGCACCCTAAATAATACATGAAATGCTCATAGAACACTCCTATATTCCTCACACATAAATACAAACAACTTTCTCTCTTGTATCCCAATACATGAACTAAAACATCACATAATAATAATACATCATAGGAAAGCATTATACTTATGTACCCACAGGTCTCTTACTACTTCACGACCACACAATACTATTTGTGTACCGACCCTATATCAGGTGGTTCTGTTCTTGCATTAACCCTCCTCTGATTCCTGTCGATGCTGTGTCTACCTTTCATGTACCCATGACTCATGGTACCTCTACAATTACAACATCTGTTTGCTATCCCTAGCCCTGGGTCAGTAATGTCGCGAACACTCTTTTGACCTGACTCAACTTTCCTATCTGCATATTGCACCGTTACACTTGAGTCTCTGTTTAGTCTGAACTCTTTATTCAATCTTGGCCCATATATCTGGCACCTTGCTTTCTGCTGCATACGCCTTATGCCTATGTGCCCTGCACATGCACTATCCTGAGCTGTTCTAGTATATCGGTCTCTATGTGCTAAAGGTACTGCTACTTGCCCACGTGCAGTTCTGCTATCTGAAAAGCGGCGAGTGAGAACATTGTTCTTCCTCTCGAAGCACCATCTACCCTTCTTTGACCGCCTATGTTCTACTCTCCTACACCCTTGGGAACATTTGTTCAGAGTAGTATCTTGTCTCTGTGAGTCACTAGCACCATATTTGGGATCCATTCTCATCTGCTCAGCTGTACTATCCTTGTCCTGAGTTCCTGTGTCTACTTCAAGTGCCTCTTCTACCTCAGCTATACTCTCTAATTTAGGTTCTCTTGTGGTAACTACCTCATGACTGCTTACACTATATTTTTGGTCCCAATACACTACTTCCTCTTCTGTACAATCTTTAACTCCTATAACATTTCCTATGATCAAATCAGCCACTGGTGAGTCCAAAACACACGCTGTCACTCTTCCAGTGATATATGGTGTTTTTACTGTTATTATGGCTAATGGGTAGAACTCTACTGTGCCGTTGAATGTTATGCATCTAATCTTTTTCCCTGTATAATCCGAGGGATCTATTAAACTTTTCCTCACTCCGATAGACGTACATCCGGAATCTCTAATTGTTAACGCTGGTCTATCATTGACGAATCCCTGATGCAGCTTCAGCCTTCCTCCTTCATGTACTGCTGATCCTGCTTTTACTGTATGACCGCATATTAGGACTGGCTGACTGTCTTTTTCAAAAAGAGGTTTGCACCCACTACAATCTTCATTGTTCAGCGTCTCAATTACTTGCGCTGCATTTGAGTGCTCTGTTTCTCTCATCCTACATTGATGACTGACATGCCCCTTCTTTCCACATTTGAAACAGATGATCTCCTTCCTTGCGTTACTTGTTGGCTCACTGGCTGGCTGCACGTCACACTCCGCTGCCTTGTGTCTCCAGCTCCCACAATTCCAACATCCGGCATAATTTGGACGTCTCTGGAAATTCCCTCTTCTCTATGGGTACCGTCCTACTCTACCAACATTGTTTCCTCGGAAACCATTATCTTGAAGTTCTTGCTGCTCACCTTTCTGTGCTGAATCCACACTTTTCGCCCTTGGTCTGATGACTGGATTCTGGTCCTGTTTAGTGTACGCTGCACAGACTATTTCCTCACTCATTAGTTTACCAATAGAACTGTTTGGATGTGCAGTCATGTAGTTTTGCCCTAACTGTGACATTGTGTCTATGTCCTTTGGCTTACGTTCCTCAAAGAAAGCCACTAAGTTTGAATTGCATGCAGATGCTACCTTGTCTCTTAACATTAGATCTACTAATTTATTCCCGCTAAGACCGATCCTGTCCATGGTTAACTCTGCACAACACTGGGTGGCGAGATGGCTAGCTGAAATTTTAAAGCCAGCACGACAGTCGTTTGATCCAAAAATACTTAGAGATACATTCGAACTGGTGGAATTATTGGATTGTATGGATATAAATAATCCATGGCATCCATGGATATAGCCTCCCTATTCACCAACGGAAATATACCTCAGGAGTTATGTAATTCTGTATTTATTGCAATCCCAAAGAAATCAGGAGCCTTGGAATGTGATCAACATCGAACAATTAGTATAATGAGTCACATCACGAAGATTTTGCTAAGAATTATCATGCAAAGAGTTAGGAGGAAAATACAACCTGAAATAGGAGAAGAACAATGTGGGTTTGTGGAAGGCAAGGGTACAGTAAATGCTGTGTATATACTGAGAAACATAATCGAACGTTCTATAGAAGTAAACAAAGATCTACACCTTTGCTTTATTGACTACACAAAGGCTTTTGATAAAGTGAGACATGTCAACATGATAAGGATGCTTGAAGATCTACAAATTGATGGAAAAGATCTTAGACTTGTAAAAAACATATATTGGAAACAACAAGCTGCCATAAGAGTTGATAATGAAGTAAGCCAATATCAGCCTATTAAAAGGGGTGTGAGACAGGGATGTGTAATGTCTCCAGATCTGTTTTCCCTGTACAGTGAAAGTATTTTCAGAAATATTGAAGATATGGAAGGAATCAACATTGGGGGACGATGCATCAATAACATTAGATATGCAGATGATACAGTCTTGATTGCAGACAATGAACAGGACCTGCAAAATTTAGTAGATGCGATTGTGACACACAGTGAACAACTAGGGTTAGAATTAAATTGTAAAAAGACACAGATTATGGTCGTCACTAGGAAGGACGAAATACCACAATGTAATATACAAGTAAATGGGAATATTCTTCAACAAGTGAGCAGGTACAATTATCTCGGAACAGTAATAACATCTGATGGGAGATGCCTTGAAGAGATTAGAACAAGAATCGCCATGGCAAAAGTAGCCTTTAGCAAGATGAAAAACATATTGACCAATAAAAAGATGTCAATTGAAACGAGAAAGAGAGTGTTGAGATGTTACACTGAGCCTGTACTTTTGTATGGATGTGAAGCGTGGACAATGAGCAGTCAGGCTGAAAAACATCTGATGGCTGTAGAGATGTGGTTTCTGAGGAAAATGCAAAGAATACCATGGACAGCCAGAAAGACCAATGAACAAGTCCTTCAAGAAACAAATGAAGATCGTAAATTGATTAGAGAAATTAGACGTAGACAGTCAAAATTTTTTGGACATGTTATGAGAAGAAATGGATTGGAGAATTTGGTGACAACTGGTAAGATCGAGGGGAACAGACCAAGGGGAAGACCTAGAAGCAAGTACCTGGATGGCTTGGCCTTGTGGCATAGTCGAGACAGAAACACGGAGCTGATCCACGACTCTGGTGATCGGGTGAGATGGCAGAACATGACCGCCCACGCTTACCGGCATGGCACATGATGGATGGATGGATTCACCAACGTTCCATTACATGATACAGTGAAAATAATAAGTAAACGCATTAGAGACACACAACTAAAATTAGGTATACCAACATCTATTCTGGAGAGGCTACTATTACTATGCACTGCCAATATAAATTTCAATTTTCTGAATATGTCAAACCGCCAAATTGACGGAGTGGCCAAGGGGAGTCCTCTTGGTCCTATTCTAGCGGACATCTTCATGACAAATTTAGAAGAAAAGAGATCCCTAGACATTAACAATCTGGCCTTCTACCGTCGTTATGTGGACGATATTTTAATTATCACCACAGACGAGCTACAAGCAACATCGCTCCAGGCCATAATGAACATGACGCATAAAAACATCTCTCTATCTATGGAACACGAACACAACGAAGCGATGCCGTTCCTGGATATCTTAATGAGACGTAGAAGAGACGGCACAATTCAAAGATCGGTAATACGCAATGACACATGGACTGGCCAATACTTAAATGTTCATAGTTTCACACCTGTCCAGTACAAACAGGGCTTAGTACGGACCCTGTTTGACTGTGCTAGGAAGATATGAAACCAGGACACACTAACAGAGGAAATTGAAATTCTGAAGAATGTCTTACACCTGAATGGGTACTCCACAGAATTTATAAAGCGTCACTGCCAACAGCCGAAACCAAAATCAGACGTAACTACAGTCCCTAAGCTCAAGATATTTATCCAGCTAACCTTTCGAGGGGATGACGTAATGCAACGTCAACAGGACCGGCTCATTACAGCAGTCGGCAGAACATTCGGTATTGCAACTCCAGTTATTAGGTACAGACCCACACATATTCCCATCCCAGCAGTAAAAGAATCTACCCCTCTGTACGCCACATCCAATTGCATTTACCAATTCACATGCAGGTGCGAGTCTACCTACATCGGCAGAATAGAGCGGCAGATACACAGCAGGTTTGTTGAAACATACCAGACTAGATTGACTAGATATTATACACATGCGATGGGATCATGGGAAGGCTGACACACCACAATTATAAACTTCTGGCGTCGTCCATTGCACGTCATGTCTTGGAAACCTGTCATGTAATTGATAGAGACATCGCTTTTCGCGTGTTGTTTCATACACAAATTAGTTGTTTGTTAAAGTTGCAGAAGCCATAATGATTCATCTACATAGGTCAATTTTGTGCAAACAGAAAGACATGGTAGTCAATTTAAAATTACCATGGTAAGCAATTGATATTACTGTGCGAAAGTGTGCATATTTTAGCTTAAACGATGTATCTTACTATTTTACTCTATGTTGGGTGACTTCTGCAGTATGTACCGGACGAGATGCAGCGAAATATGCCAGGCAATAAATCGTACAATCTATGGTTTTTGTCTTAGTTCACTACGGGAAACATTGTTTTGATTAACATAGTGTTTATTTTCTCAGGTCTATCGCACGTGACGAAAACTGTGGAAAACAGCGATGACTGTGTGGTTTTTAACGAGGTAAGTACCTGACAGTGTCTGATGGGTGATGTGAGGATTGTGAGCTCGTATATTCTTCTTCATCTCTGCTTACTTCTCAATATGGTATAGAATAAATGTGAAAGAACCCCGTGCTATACGAGACATTGATTTAATGTTGCATGCTCCTTGCTGGACGTTGTGCTCAACCCCAAAGTCAGGTTTATTTACTAAGCAGTATTACTTTCATTCGTTTCCCCATTGTTTTTTTGTTTTGTTTTGAAGAAGCAGTCAACGTTTAAGTCTAACTGACCTGTGTAGGGAATAAACCCACCACCCCGCCATCAGTGCTTTAAACCCAGCGACCAGGCTGACCTCCACAGTATACATTAGATAAAAGCAATTTATGAAGAATTTAGCCTGGCTATTTGCAGCGAGTGTATTGGATCCCCCGACCTACTAGCCACCTCACCACTTGAGTGATGGATGACCATACACACATATCGGAGCTGTGACATGTCCAGTGAGATAAGGTTATTGTACACGGTGAACAACCAGGGTTAGAGTTGCTACATTGTAAGAAGACACAGATAATGGTCGTCACTAGGAAGAAGGAAATATTACAATGTAATATACTGGTAAACGATAATATTCTTAAACAAGTGAACCAGTATAATTATCTAGGAACAATCATAACATCTTATGGGAGATGCCTTGAAGAGATTAGAGTAAGAATCGCCATGGCGAAGATAGCATTTTTTGCAAGATGGAAAGTATACTGACCAACACAAAAATGTCAATTGCAACGAGAAAAAGTGAGTTGGATTGCTATTGTACTTTGTATGGATTTTGAAGCGTGGGCAATGAGCAGACAAGCTGAAAAAGATATAATGGCAGTGGAAATGTGGTTTTGAGGAAAATGCAAAGAATACCATAAACAAACAGAGAAACCAAACAGCAAGTCATACAAGAAACAAATGAAAAAGATAAAATGATTAGATGAATTAGGCGTAGAAAGTCAAAAAAATTTTGGGGCACGTTATGAGAAGAATTAAACTAAAGAACTTGGCGACTACTGGCAAGATTACGGGGAAAAGAACAAGGCGAAGGCAGAGAAGTAAGTATCTGGATGGGTTGGCCGCATGGCACTGTCGAGACAAGAACACGGTTATTCCACGATTCTGGTGATTGTGTGAAATGGAGAAACATGACCTATCACGCTTATATCCGCATGACACATGATGATGATAACATATCCAGAGCTAGCTGTAGAGAAGCCTGGAGAACAATGCGCGGACATAATCACACGACATCAACAGCAGTTTTCGTAAAGACTAACATGGCGATAGTAATGATGGTGTTGGATAACCACATCTGTGAGACGTATTATATGAACAAACACGGATTCCAGTTCAGCTGGCCTGTCAGGTTACAGGTGAATTTTGACCAGACAGTCGTCACATCACATGAAAGACATCCTGGGCATGAGCATGCCTGATGTAAGGGATAGAGGATCTTTCCATGGGGCTGTGTTGAGAGTAGCGTTCTAGGAAGGACTTGCCACACAAGTTCATTTTATTTTATTCCACATTGTTTTGTGAAGTTTTCGTCTCTCACCTTCGTCTTTCGTGAGTTTGAATCGGTGATGTTTATTTACTACGCATGTTATTGTTTTCAATGAAAGAAACAAAGGCATAAAGCAATGCATGGAGTTGCTCATCTTGAATATACAGCGTATACTGAAAGATTTGTTTTGAATCTAGTATTCTTTGTACTAAATATATATCGCTGCATGACACAGGCTATATTGTCGTCCTAATGCAGTCTGTTTGTTGGTCTCTTAGTATGTGAAACTACTTGCATATAGATCCTGGTGCTGCTCTGACAACCTATTCGGTATCTTTTATCCTCTGTTTCTAAGATCCATGTAACGTCGTTTGTCACAATATTGGTATTGCATGGCCAACCGTCTCTTGGGCTTGTGTGAGTAGTTATCTGCCGTTGTTATGTGTATGAATTTATGAATGTGACGTCTCTAGCGGATGGAGGGGTGAAAGGCCACAACAGATTATATCAGCGATGGTGATAGCAAAAGGACTGCCTTTAAAAGTCAGTTGGACTTAAAAGAACTTCAGAAGTCGGAGTGAGTTCACCTGATGGCCAGAGACAGTAGTATATGAAAAGCTAGTCTACGCTAAAAATCAACCCAGTACTACACTAGTAGTAGCAACTACTCGTAGTTAGTAGTAGCACATTTGTGGACTACGTACCAGTTCAAAGTGAGCGGACGCAAAAAATGTGTATATTTGTGGGCATCTGATGAGGAGAAATAAACTTGAACACATTTGTGGGCATCTGATGAGGAGAACTAAACTTGAAAACATTTGTGGCCATCTGATGAGGAAAAATAAACTTGAAAACATTTGTGGGCATCTGATGAGGAGAACTAAACTTGAAAACATTTGTGGGCATCTGATGAGGAGAAATAAACTTGAAAACATTTGAGAGCATCTGATGAGGAGAAATAAACTTGAAAACATTTGTGGGCATCTGGTGAGGAGAACTAAACTTGAAAACATTTGTGGGCATCTGATGAGGAGAAATAAACTTGAAAACATTTGTGGGCATCTGATGAGGAGAAATAAACTTTAAAACATTTGTGGGCATCTGATGAGGAGAAATAAATTTGAAAACATTTGTGGGCATTTGTGGGATGTGTGATGTCTCCAGATCTTTTTTCCCTGTACAGTGAAAATATTTTCAGAAATGTAGAGGATATAAATGGAATCGGCATTGGAGGATGAAACATCAATAACATTAGATATACAGATGATACAGTATTAATTGCAGACAATGCGCAGGACCTGCAACAATTAGTAGATGCGGTTGTTGTACACAGTGAGCAACTTGGGTTAGAATTAAATTGTAAAAAGACTCAGGTTATGGTCGTCAGTAGGAAGGAAGAAGTGCCACAATGTAATATACAAGTAAATGGAAATATTCTTCAACAAGTGAATCGGTACAATTATCTTGGAACAGTTATCACATCTGATGGGAGATGCCTTGAAGAGATTAGAACAAGAATCGCCATGGCGAAAGTAGCCTTTAGCAAGATGAAAAACATTCTGACCAATAAAAAGATGTCAATTGAAACGAGAAAAAGAGTGTTGAGGGGATACATAGAGCCTGTTCTTTTGTATGGATGTGAAACTTGGACAATGAGCAGTCAAGCTGAAAAGCATCTGATGGCTGC
This sequence comes from Cepaea hortensis, assembly GCA_963921405.1. Taxonomy (NCBI): domain Eukaryota; kingdom Metazoa; phylum Mollusca; class Gastropoda; order Stylommatophora; family Helicidae; genus Cepaea; species Cepaea hortensis. Next base: position 54,730,846 of record OY992893.1, on the reverse strand, counting down.
AGAATGTGGTTTCTGAGGAAAATGCAAAGAATACCATGGACAGACAGAAAAACCAATGACCAAGTACTACAGGAGACAAATGAACATCGTAAACTAATTAGAGAAATTAGACGTACACAGTAAAAAAAATTTGGACATGTTATGAGAAGAAATGGATTGGAGAACTTAGTGACAACTGGCAAGATCGAGGGGAACAGACCAAGAGGAAGACCGAGAGGAAAATACCTGGATGGCTTGGCCACATGGCATGGACGAGACAGGGACACTGAGCTGATCCACGACACTGGTGATCGAGTGAAATGGCGAGTCATGACCGCCCACGCTTTCCGGCATGGCACATGATTGATTGATTGATTGATTGTGGGCATCTGATAAGGAAAAATAAACCTGAAAACATTTGTGGGGATCTGATGAGGAGTACTAAACTTGAAAACATTTGTGGCTATCTGATGAGGAGAAATGAACTTGAAAACATTTGTGAGCATCTGATGAGGAGAAATAAACTTGAAAACATTTGTGGGCATCTGATGAGGAGAAATGAACTTGAAAACATTTGTAAGCATCTGATGATGAGAAATAAACTTGAAAACAGTGACAGCTGGCAATCTTGATGGGAAGAAAGCAAAGGAACTACATGGAGATGTATATTAGGAGGACTTGACCAAGTTGGGTAATCGAGACACAAACATAGACCTTACATGAGACAGGTGATTGTTTGAGATGGCGAACCGTGGTTGCTTTTCGGCATGATACACATTATATATAATCCCGGGTGGCGAAGGCCACGATGTGCTTCCACACCACCTGTCCTCTCTATGTAGCCGAAACATACATCAATGGCACGTATGGAAGAAACAAGGGACCCACAAAATCTGAGCCATTGACAACCATAAAAATGTACATTACCCATTTCACTCTTTCAAGCGTATTGGGTAAATAGGGTATTGGTTTTGAAGGAAAGGCGACGGGGATGGAACTTTCCACCTTACCGCATATCGTACTACAGAATACGTGATAACCTAACACGTCAAATCTCCACGTCAGTACCTGTTATGAGAGACTGTCTTTCTCTTACTTATGTTAATGGTTTCCGTGTTGTCCATTCTTGTGTGTAATACGTTGTGCTCAATGACCAGCCGTTGTGCAACAAGTGAGTTTAGCAGACAATTGACGGCAGCAGCATTGCTGGTCAGGTCAGCTCAGTGTCTTCTCTTGTCTCTGACAGGTGTTTGAGTGGCCCATAGCTCGTGCCATAGAGTCTGATGAAGTCATAGATATACAGCTGTACACTTACAGGTATCTCAGCAACAGGTGAGTATTTACCAAGCACGCGCACGTGTGTATGTGTGTGTGTGTGTGTATGTGGGGGGGGGGGGGGTGTCTGGGTGTGTGTGTGTGTATGTGGGGGGGGGGGGTGTCTGGGTGTGTGTGTGTGTGTGTGTGTGTGTGTGTGTGTGTGTGTGTGTGTGTGTGTGTTTGCGTGCCCGCGTTTACACTGTATAGCACACTTGAGGAATGTGAAACAGGCTGACGAAAATTTGACTTCCCATTGTTGACGTGACAGTTTTTCATGGTGTAGTAAGACATTCCTACACTATCCTCCAGACCATGGTGCAGTAAGACATCCCTACACTATCCTCCAGACCACGGTGCAGTAAGACATCCCTACACTATCCTCCAGACCATGTTGCAGTAAGACATCCCTACACTATCCTCCAGACCATGGTGCAGTAATACATTACTACAATATCTTGGAGGATGGGTAGTAAAATAGCACACTTCCCAGTTGTCTCTGCTGTGATTGTGCCTGTTGAGGACTTCCAGTCATGCACGTTAGGAGACTTTAGGTAGGAGAAATTACTCATTATGATGGGACAACCAGCACTCAAAGTCTTGCACTCACTGTTGGCGAAGATCACAAGTATTCTGCAGATGAATGTGTCGCATGCCTACCGGGGTGGAACTATGACAACAGTAGTCTAACTTCTTAAATCCTTACAGGAATGAACAGCCTGTGTCTATAGTAGAACTAGACATTTCATAGATTGGAGCCCACAAGGCAAGAGAAATAAAGGAAATTTAAACACGCAGAGAAGAGAATAAAAGGCAGACACGAATTATATGACGAAGATATTCAGGGGTGCTGCTATATATATATATATATATATATATATATATATATATATATATATATATATATATATATATATATATATATATATATATATATAGCAAAAATAGGGCGCATTGGTGTGAGGTGATTAACGGCCTTACCCTAAGGGATTTATACATGGCAACATAGAAAAAGAAGAGGAGAGACAAGACTCTCCGATGATAATTCTGGCCCTCTACAACTGAGGTTACAGGAAAGACAATAGGGTATATCTACATATCAGGACAAAGTGGAGGGATTAGTCATGTATTAGGAAAGTAACAACCTTGAAGTAGATAGTTGTTTTGTCATGAAAAGTGTGAGGACATCTACGGATAAAATAGCAGACTGGGTTCATTTGTTGTGTCCGTCTTGTTGCTTTTGTTTCTCGATTGCTTATCTCGGCACTTATAGTTGGTATACTAATGTCCATGATCTGGCAAACTCTTACATGTCTTAAGGCGAATTGGGTATACAGTGTTAGACCAATGTTTTTATTGACCAATCGTCACTCTGTTGGTGAGGTGATCAGTATCAAGCTGGCCGCCTTTACTTCCCAAGAATCTTCCTGTGCCCTTTATTAGGCTCAGTTGACCTGGGAGACCAGGTCAAATCTTTTTTTAAAAAAACACCATTGAATCCCCCCCCCCCCACCCCATGTGCAGATCGAAATCATGACCACCCGATGCTATGTCTGCATTGAACCTAACATGGGCAGTCGTGTTCACACGAAGAACGCTTCAAATCTTTCTTTCTTTCTTTCTTTCTTTCTTTCTTAAGTCGAAAATGTTGACTTCATCTTGTTCTGTCTCTCTCCGCGGAACGGCAAGCCGCTTGCCCAGAGCACGAATCCCGCAGCTCCAGCCTCGACTACCTGGAGTCACCTGGCCCAGAGCATGGTACAAAGAACAAATCCCACAGCTCTAGCCTCGACTCACAAAAGTCTCCTGAAAAACTGCACTCTCAGTCTCAACGGCGAAATTCCAGGAACGAACCCATCACCTTCAGAGCGCCGGGCATTAGGCTCAAATCGTTCGCCACGGCGTCAATTCGATCTTTCTTTCTATCTGCTTCTGTTTGATTGTCCGCATTTTTGCCCGTCAAACGACCCTTCCCTCGCCTGTCCAGTTTGCCTCTCTGTCGTGCCTGTTCCGTTTGCCTCTCTGTCCTTCCTGTTCTACACAAACGCCTTACCACTGTAAACTACCACAGTGCATCTAACCTTTCCCACATTCAATCCATGCTCTGACAGGCTGCTAGGAACATTTCGAATGATCCTGCAGGAACTAATTGAGGTCGGCAATGTCAAGATTTCCGACTGTCTCCTGGACACTAATAATATCGTTATGAAGGTAAGAGTTGTGTTCCTTGTCAGATTACATCTCTGTTACACAAAAGCAGAAATTATTCACGATCCATTCGTACCAGATCTCTACGGGCTGATACTTGAACCTGCCGTAGCTTCTGCTTCATTTTTGTTTTACATTTGTCACCTTCTATACAGCTACTGTTATATAGTGGCAAGATGCACGTACATGTGTAGTTCCGTGATAATAAGTAATCACATTATTGGGTGGCACAAGCTGACGAGTTTTCAACTGAAAGCCACACAAAATCAATCCTGGCAAACACTGGAGATAACAATCATGGAGCGAGTGGCACACACATGACCTTAATGACAAATCATGATGCTGAAAAAAGTGAGAGAGAGAAGGGGGTGATATCTGATGAGTACTTTCTTGAAAACGGTTGAAGGAGTCTGAAGACTGGAAGCATGTCTGAAATAATCCAGACTGGCTGAAATAAGAATAGACAGGCACTCAAAGACGTTGCGAGCTCTTTAACAGGGTGTGGAGGAGATCAGATGCACAGACGTGAAGCTGGGTCAATTGGAATCTGAGAATATTCGTCTGGTAATACATTTTGTACGTGAATGATCATGTGGTTATATCTTCTGTACATGAATCATCATGCGATCATACCTTGTGTGCGTGAATGATCATGTGGGTATACCTTCTGTGAGTGAATGATCATGTTGTTATACCTTCTTTACGTGAATGGTCATATTGTTATACTTTCTTACGTGAATGATTATGTTGTTATACCTTTTGTACGTGAATGATCATATTGTTATACTTTCTTACGTGAATGATCATGTTGGTATACCTTCTGTACGTGAATGATCATATTGTTATACTTTCTTACGTGAATGATAATTTAGTTATGCATTCTGTGAGTGAATGATCGTGTTGTTATACCTTAAGTGAGTGAATGATCATGTAGTTATACCTTCTGTGAATTAATGATCATGTGGTTATACCTTCTGTGAGTGAATGATCGCTCGGTAATACCTTAGTACGTAAATGATCGCTCGGTTATACCTTAGTACGTAAATGATCGCTCGGTTATACCTTGGTACGTAAATGATCGCTCGGTTATACCTTGGTACGTAAACGATCGCTCGGTTATACTTTTGTACGTAAATGATCGTTTGGTTATACCTTAGTACGTAAATGATCGTTCGGTTATAACGCGTGTACATAAACACGCATGTACGCCAACTATGACTTCTCGTTAAGGAAGCAATGGCAACCTACTGAACGTAAATATTGCATAGAAAATCAACATGAGACTGACCTCAAGGTCCTACCAACAACGTACACCATTTAAAAAATATTGGTTAGAGAAAGATATGGAGAAGCAGATGGTAAATAAGTGACTATTATGAAACAGAAATACGTAGACGCTTGCCGTGATAGCACACTACTGTTGGAATGTATCTTCTCTTAGAACTCTGTTCCTAAAAGCTCATTACATTTTAATGTGAGCAAATGGTGATCTTCCGGGTGTAAGTAAAAAAGTAAAGTGCATTATTGGGAAGTTTGTTTACAGTTGGTGTAGGGGGACGGCGGGAATTTTGGTAATTCTGGGGTTAGCCTGCGCCAGGGGTTGGTGTATTATAGATGATATCTTCTAGCTGTGCGAATTAATTCCAAAGAACCCACATTATAGCAAAGATTTTAACACCCGGTTCGACTCACGTGGTTGATGTCTGAAGCCAGGGAGGGATCGGGGGTAGAACAGTGTCCGAGGTCTGACCCACGGCTCCCCCCCCCCCCTGTCCTTTCATGCTGTAGACGTAACTAAACACAGTAATGTTATAAAACAAAGGCTTAACTGGCTGCTTTAATGCTATATATGTATAGAATACATACATTGGCACCTTGCCGTCTTGACAGACGATAGTTTGTGCTTTAAAAAGGCATAATAACTTTTACCTATGGCGGTAGCGAATGTGAATGATAAGGCCAATTTGCGCTGTAAATGTCCGTTCACAGTGGGTGCATGTGAACACGCGGTCATTTCCACCATCATGCATCATCTTACGTCTCACACGCTCGATGTGTGACTTATCTGCAATAATTTTCTTCTTTGTCTTTATTCCATTTCTGATGTTTGCCCTCCATGCAACACGTTCAGCGGCGACTTGCTCCCAATGTGCATTATCAATGCCTGTATCAATCATGTCCCGCTTACACACATCTTTGTATCGTAGTAGAGGCCGACCCTGAAATCTCTTACCCATCTGTAATTCACCAAAAAAGATGTCCTTTGGTATTCTATCATCATCCATCCTCCTAAGATGTCCTATCCATCTAAGTCTACGAAGACTGAGCATGGAATAAACCGTCACACAACCTGATCTTTCCAATACTTCAGTATTTGTGATTTTGTCTTGCCACTTAATACCAAGAATTCTTCGCAGACACAGCATTTGAAAGCTGTTTAAACGTTTCTCTTTGTGTGAGTAAGTTGTCCAGGTTTCACTGCCATAAATAAGAGTACTAAGGACACAGGCTTGATAGACAAGGACTTTTGTTTTGGCAGTAATCTTCCTATTCTCCCACACTCTTTTCCTTAACCTGTTCATTGTTGTTGCTGCCTTACCAATCCGGATGTTGATTTCCTGATCTAGGGATAATTTGCTATTTACCACTGATCCTAGATATGTAAAATGGTCTACCATCTTTAGTTCTGCGTCGTCAATAGAGATTCATGGTACCCCATGAGCACTTGGTGACATAATCTGTGTCTTCTTTTTGCCAATTGTTAAACCAAATTCAGAACAAGCATTGGAGAATGCAGATAGTAGACATTGCAATTCTTCCTCAGTGTGGGTCGTAACTGCAGCATCATCTGCAAAAAGCAACTCCCTTATTAGTACCCTCCTAATTTTGGTCTTGGCCTTCAATCTCTGAGCATTGTAGAGGCCGCCATCTGAGCGTGAGTGAATGTATATACCACCATCCTGATCACGAAAGGCATATTTCAGTAGAAGTGAAAAGTATATTCCAAAGAAGGTGGGAGCTAGTACACAACCTTACTTAACTCCACTCTTGATTTCAAACTCTTCAGAAGTTGCACCATCAAACTTGATTATACCATTCATGCCTGTGTGGAACGATTCCACAATGGACAGAAGAGTTGGTGGGCAGCAAATCTTCTTTAGTGCCTTGAACAGACCCTCACGACTGACCAAATCAAATGCCTTTGTGAGGTCGATGAAGGCAATAAACAGTGGTTAATTCTGTTCACGGCATTTTTCTTGCATTTGTCGCAATGCGAATATCATATCAATGGTAGACCGGTTCTGTCGAAAGCCACACTGTGATTCGGGGTAGACTTGATCTCCTAGGACTTGAAGTCTGCGCAGAACTATTCTGGCAAATACTTTTCCAACAATACACAGAAGTGAGATACCCCTATAGTTGTTGCAGTCGCTCCGATCGCCCTTGTTCTTGTACAGTGTTATGATGCTTGAATCTTTGAAATCCTGTGGGACTTGTCCTTCTCGCCAGCATAGCTCTATTAGCTGGTGGATCTGTAGACTGAGTGTGTCTTGCCCACTCCTGATAACCTCTATTGGAATCCCAATCTTACCTGGAGCCTTGCTAGATGCAAGTTCATTTATAGCACACTTAACTTCTGTTATGGTGGGAAGTGTGTCGAGGTGGTCAAGAGTTGGTAGAGCCTCATGGCGTTGAGGACATCATCCGCTAATTTGGTCTGACTTGAGTAAAGCTCCAAATAGTGCTCTACCTATGTGTCCATCTGCTGTTTCTTATCAGTGATGATTCTCCAGTCAAGGTTTTCAATGGTGCACTTCTATTGATCACTGGGCCACAGGCTTTATTTATTCCTTCATACATGCTTCTTATGTTTCCCTTATCACTTGCGATTTGAATGGACTCACATAACTTGATCCAATAATCATTTGCAGCCTGGCAGCCTTTTGCACACCCTTCCTAGCTTGCCTTAGCTCACTCAGAGTGTTACACGTTAGTCTTTCATTGTTTCTTAAGAGAGCTATCTTCTTCTTATCAATCAAGGGCTGCAGAGTCTGGCTGTTTGCCGCAAACCAGTCCTGCCTCTTATGATCCACAGTGCCGTAAACCCCTATGGCAGTTTTATTAAGAGTTTCCTTAAGTTGACCCCACTTTTCATTTACTGTACAATTTTCTGGTGTATCAGTGAAAGCGTCTTCAAGTTGCTGTTGAAACTGAAAGCACTTTTTAGGATCGTGAGTGTTAATAATATTAATCCTGGGGTTAGATTTGTGTTTAGCTGTGTAGATTCTCTTTGGTCTCAGTCTAATCCTTGCAACAACCAAAGAATGATCCTTATCACAGTCAGCACTGTGGTAACTTCGAGTCAATGATATATGGTTCAGATGTTGTCTCCGTGTGATGATGAAGTCCAGCTGGTGCCAATGGCCGGATCTTGGATGTTTCCATGTGACCTTATGCATCTCTTTTGTTTTAAAAAAGGAGTTTGTAATACATAGGTCATTACTGGTGCAATGCTCCAGCAGCCTTTGCCCATTTTCATTCATGCGACCGATGTTGTATTTTCCAAGGCACACTAACCATGAACTCGAGTCTTTGCCCACACGAGCATTGAAATCACTGAGCATATAAATGTATTCAGATTTTGGAACTGCCTTGATCACGGAGTCTAACTCCTCATAGAACAAATCCTTCACATCATCAGAGGAATCGAGTGTCGGTGCATATGCAGTAATAATGGTGGCAAAACCACAAGAGGTTGCAAAGTGCAAGGATAATAGTCTTTCATTTCCTCCTGCTGAAATTTCAATCATTCCCAGTAGCGAATTCTTCACTGCAAATCCCACACCGCGTTGCCTTTTTTCTGCCAGCCCTCTACCCTTCCAAAAAAAAAGGTGTAATTGCTTTCTCTGAGTGACCCTTCCTCAGCGAGGCGAGTCTCCTGCAGGCCAACAATATCAATGTTAAGACGATTGAGTTCGGCATCAATCACAGCCGTTTTTCTCACATCGTCAATATTGTCAAGCCAGTGGAAAATCCTGGACACATGGTTCTCACGTTCCAGGTTGCAAGCCGTAGCTTGAGGTTTCTATTTTTATTTGTACCTGGTGCATTGGTTTTACAGCCTGCGATACAGATTTTGTCCTAGCCCCAAGCACCCATTGAAGCAGGCAGGCTGTGGCGGATCAGCACCCAATTGGCTGGGGGATTCCCAGCTTGAGGCGGGCGGTAGCTGATCAGTGACACCTGTAGGTGTCTCCCACCGTCAGAGGCAACGCGTGGCGCCCATGTCTACGCCAATTGACAGGGACTTATATCCCGTAACAGTTGCATCTCGCTTTGATTCCGAGACCAGTTAAGACCAGGGATGGAGTTATTGCCTCTCCATAGCACAAAGCCTGGGCTAAAATATAGAGATTATGTGTTGCCCATGCAGCATGATCCCTCTCTCGGCCTGCCTAGTTCACTCCAGAGGAAAGTTACTCCCTACATCATGCATAGAATATATTGTTTAACAAATCAGGTGCAGCGATTGGTTTTAATACAGCGATTGGTTGTAATGAAGCGATTGTTTCCAATATCTCGATTCTTGGTAATAGAGCGATTATTGGTAGGTAATACAGTGATTGTTGGTAATACAGCGATATTTAGTAATACAGTGATCTTTAGTAATATAGCGATCTTTAGTAATATAGCGATCTTGAGTAATATTGCGGTCTTTAGTAACATAGCGATCTTTCGTAACATAGCGATCTTTAGTAACATATAGATCGTTAGTAACATAGCGATGGTTAGTAATATAGCGATCTTTAGTAATATAGCGATCTTTAGTAATATAGCGATCTTTAGTAACATAGCGATCTTTAGTAATATAGCGAGCTTTAGTAATATAGCGATCTTTAGTAATATAGCGATCTTTAGTAATATAGCGATCTTTAGTAATATAGCGATCTTTAGTAATATAGCGAGCTTTAGTAATATAGCGATCTTTAGTAATATAGCGATCTTTAGTAATATAGCGATCTTTAGTAATATAGCGAGCTTTAGTAATATAGCGATCTTTAGTAATATAGCGATCTTTAGTAATACAGCGATGATTGGTAATACAGAGATGGTTAGTAATACAGCGATGGTTAGTAATACAGCGATGGTTAGGAATAAAGCAATGGTTGGTAATACAGTGATTGTTGGTAATATAGCGGTCGCTGGTAATACAGCAATGGTTAGTAATACAGAATCTGTGATGTACAATACAGCGATGGTTAGTAATAAATCGATGGTTGGTAATATAGCGATTGTTGGTAATATAGCGATTGTTGGTAATATCGCGATTGTTGGTAATATAGTGATTGTTGGTAATATAGAGATTGTTGGTAATATAGAGATTGTTGGTAATGTGGAGATTGTTGGTAATATAGAGATTGTTGGTAATATAGAGATTGTTGGTAATATAGAGATTGTTGGTAATATAGCGATTGTTGGTAATATAGAGATTGTTGGTAATACATGATTCATTCATTGGTTTGTTATCATGGGACGTCTGATGCACGCCGGTTTAACTTAGTTAGGTTATAGAATTTTAAACGAGGGTAGGCTTTCCCAAGTGAATTTTAGCAACCGAAAAAGAAAAAGAAAAGTTTTAATTCGATACAGTTAGGAAATACTGTAATGTGGAGCTATAACCTCAGTTCTAGATATATGTTCGCACCAAGACAAGTGAATCAATATGTCGTCTTGCTCTGAAAGCAGATCTAATGACAGGTGGACTGCCGTATCTTCAATCGCTTTTATCATCATCATCATGTTCCATGCCGATAAGCGTGGGCGGTTATGTTTTTCTATCTTCTCACACGATCACCAGACTCGTGTACCAGCTCCGTGTTCTTGTCTCGACCATGCCACGTGGACAAGCCATGCAGATATTGACTTCTCTGATTTCCCTTTATTCTTTACTTCTCAATCTTGTCGTTTGCCATCATCTGTTTTTATGCCGTGAACGCAAGCTTTCATGATGTTGAAATACATCGTGATGAGATTAGATTAGATCAACCCATAACACCAGTCGTGGGTCGCTTAGCTGCTAAAATGAAAGTGACAGGGCTTTCACAGTCCTCCATGGCTGTCCCTCCACAGGTTTACATATATGTAGCAAATACCGAGTCTAGTCCATTCGTGTATGGACCAACCCCCATTATTTTCTTTGTCTTCATTTCTACGTTTGCCTTCAACAGTTTCCTGGAGAATTGTTTTCTAAAGGGATCGTGTTGGGTGGCACCACAAACGAATCAGGATTTCAATTTTACTATTTATTAAAGTGGTTCTTGTTGGCCTGGGGACTGGCTTCTATCTCTGTGATATAAACATTTATTGTATGTTGCAGGCTAACCTTGTGGGTTGAGGTTTACTGGAGACTGGCTTCTATCTCTTTGATATAAACATTTGTTGTATGTTGTAGGCTAACCTTGTGGGTTTAGGTTTTGCTTGGTGCTGTCCACCTCCCCACTAAGTATTCTACTACCCACACTCCTTTATTGCGTCAAGAAAATGGACAGAGTTGCCGTCTACCTAGCCGGCAAGACAGTAAACCGCCATTACGCCGTCACGTAGGGAGAAAAACATGATTCGCGCATAACGATAACTTTCCCCAAGAAGCCCAGTCTCACATATCTCATTAAAGTAAATTGTATTATCTACCAGTATCTTTTAAATATCAATCAGTCACTGGGGAAACTCCGAGATCAGCGAAATAACATGAAAAAATATACACATATATTGAATGTCTGTTTCTTTTATATTTATTTTTCCAATTGCTATATATAGATGTGATTTATGGATAATTTCGCAATCTCTAAACGCGATAAAATGCGCTTTTGGATTAAGATCTTCTTCTTCTTCTTCAGCGTTCCGAGCCATTGAGGTTCTTTGCTGCAAATACAATCCGTCTCCATTCGTCTCTCTGGTGGACCTTCTCTTGCCAGTCGTTGATTCTAAGTGCCTGTAGGTCTGTACATGTATTATCTCTCCACCGCCTTCTTGGTCTACCTCGGGGACTACGGTCATTTATTTCCTGAGTGTAAGCGAGTTTTGTTTCCCTATTATCTTCCATTCTTTCTATATGCCCCAGCCATTGTAGTCTATTAGCCTTCATGATACCAGTGATTAGCGGGGACTTAAACTGATCATAAATGTCTTTGTTACTTCTTCTTTTCCACTCTCCACTTTGTGTATCCCTAATGGGTCCAAAGATGCGTCTTAAAATTTTGTTCTCAAAGGTTTGTAACAAGGCTTCGTCTCCTTTCGTTGTACTCCAGGTTTCAGAGCCATACAGCACAACTGGTCTGATCAGTGTTTTGTATATTGTGATTTTGGTGTTACGAGATAGCGCCTTTGATTTTAGTAGATGTTGTAGTGCATAGTATATCTTATTTCCAGAGTTGATTCTAGTTTGTATTTCTTCCCTTATGATGTTACTCACACGATCACCAGACTCGTTGAGACTTTAAGATCTTACAGAAAAAAATTCTTAGAATATTATGGACCAAGACGAAGACAAATACTGCAATTCTATGAGAGATGAACATCGTACAATACAGGTTCATAAACATTCATAGTCTGGGAAACTAAAATATGTTGGCCATATTAAACGTCACAGGAGAGAACGGTGATAGAAGGCGTGGTTTGTTTTGGAAGAAGAGGCAGAGGTCAACCAACCCGAAGATGGACACAAGACATTGCAGGCACATTGGGCATGAGGGTGCGTGATGCTGGAGACATGAGCAGAGATGGAAGGCTTTTCTGAATGCCGTGATGAGCCGTGATGAGTCGTGATGAGTCGTGATGAGTCGTGATAAGCCATGATGAGTCGTGATGAGTCGTGATGAGCCGTGATGAGTTGTGATGAGTTGTGATGAGCAGTGATGATCCGTGATGAGCCGTGATAAGCTATGATGAGGAGTGATGAGCCGTGATAAGCAGTGGTGAACTATGATGAGCAGTATGAGCAGTGATAAGCTGTAATGAGCCGTGATGAGCCGCGATGAGCAGTGATGAGCCGTGATGAGCCGTGATGAGCAGTGATGAGCCGTGATGAGCAGTATGAGCAGTGATAAGCTGTAATGAGCCGTGATGAGCCGCGATAAGCAGTGATGAGCCGGACGTTCTGCAAAGTACCTGCTACGTGGTGATGATGATTTCTATGAATGACTTCAGCCAGTGCCGTTAAAAACTGTGAGTTTTTAGCATCTAGCGTCTTGTCAAGCTATCACACACAAAACCTGTGGGTTACACTTCTAGCGTCTGTTCAAGCTATCAAACACAAAACTGCTGCCTACGAAGACGATACATTTAAGATAATAAACAAGATCAAATTGGTAATTGCCGGAAGCAGCGCTTAAGTCAACTCTAATGAGTTTTACGTCATTGCCAATTGAATTGATTTTAGTCCAGAACCGACATCACAACACTCAGGACATTCCCATATGCGCCCTGTTCTCATTTTCAACAACCATCGAAGAGTCCCAGTACTAATGGTACCCGTTGCTATCTGATTATGGTCCATCTGGCCTTTCTTCGGAGAACTGAGTGACTACCAATTCCTAAGGTCACCCCTTGTCGCGCCATTCTCTCCAGGCAATTATGATGAATCTATCCTTCCACACTATATACACGATGACAAAGGATTCTGACCATATATGCCGTATCATTCACCACTACCCCACCCAGAAGTGCAGATCCAGCCAATTTGTCCGCCTGCTCGTCTTCCAACACACTAGCAACCCTAGAGAAATGATCCAACGGATGCCCTTTATGTTGGATGTTTTAAAATTGAAACATGCCACTCTGCACGATACATATCAATCTTTACCCTACTCAGCATGCTCTATGAGTCCATAACAGTCACGAAATGTATGGGCGGAACGCCGCAGTGACTTCCTCGACCTCCACTCTCAGACAAGATGTGTTCGTATCATATGCCTGTCTCTTCTGCAGAACACACTGCTGTCATTGCGAAACAAATCACATGGCTTTACAGGTAACTAGTGCTATGTGATATTTGCCGTATTACTTTGTGATTGCCTAATTTTATAACATATCTAGCTTTAATTTTCTTGAACAATTTATAATCAGCATAGCGCCACCTTTTGAAATATGTGTGTTTTTGTGTGTGTTTCCAAGAAAACTTGATTCTACATTGATGTTTTTCAGAAAAGATTTCGGCACAGATTACACTAATTACATTACTCTTATTACAAGCAATTGATCGATTGCTTTAAACCTGGACGTTTTTGCCTCCAGGGAAAGTTTTTCGAAATACTGGGACAAAGCATCTAAAACAAGATTGTTTCTCGGGACATTTGGTGGCTCTGCTTACAGACTCGGGTCAGCCGTTGTGTTGGTCTCCCCCTCCCTCCCTTCCAGCATAGATGCCTTTCATTACTGTTCTGGAAGCCAGCATGGCCGAATGGATAACAGCACTGGTTATCAAAAATCTGGTGTACTGAAGGCGAAGTAGTGGGTTCAACCCCAACACCGATCAGTTGGACTAAAATGTTGACTTCAGGTCCTTGAATTGGGGACGTAAATTATAGGTACCTCAGAAATCAGAGTGGATTTGCTTGTTGTGAAGGGACACTGGTAATATGTAAAGATAATCCACACACAAAAATCAGTCCGGTGCACTAGAAGCAGTAAGAGGTGTATGGACTATGAGTATGTTTAGAGCCGAAAGAACATAAAACCATGATTTCTGTTCTCTGTCAACAACTATGACCTTTACTGTGACAATTACTGTTTCTGAAATAGAATACTGTTTCTAAGATAGGATACTGTTCAGGCGATAGATCTCCTGGATGCTTGGATTAATATTGCTAACAGAATAGGACACGGGAAGAGACTTCTGAACATAATACTACCGACATTAGTCTGAAATCGTGGGCGAGGAAGAAGTAAACAGCGAAAGTCTACTCTACTAACACTACACATAAGTCTAGTCTAGTAGACTACACGACACTTCTACACCAACACTAGCATTAGTAGACTGGACGACTGTTTGCACTGGTGAAATATCGCTGTATAGTTCTACATTAGCAGTATGTCGCTGTATATTTCTACACTAGTAGTATGTCGCTGTATATTTCTATACTAGTAGACAGTCACTGTATATTTCTATACTAGTAGACAGTCACTGTATATTTCTATACTAGTAGACAGTCACTGTATATTTCTATACTAGTAGACAGTCACTGAATATTTCTATACTAGTAGACAGTCACTGAATATTTCTATACTAGTAGTATATCGCTGTATAGTTCTACATTAGCAGTATGTCGCTGTATATTTCTACACTAGTAGACAGTCACTGAATATTTCTATACTAGTAGTATGTCGCTGTATATTTCTACCCTAGTAGACAGTCACTGTATATGTCTACACTAGTAGACAGTCACTGAATATTTCTATACTAGTAGTATGTCGCTGTATATTTCTACACTAGTAGACAGTCACTGTATATTTCTACACTAGTAGACAGTCACTGAATATTTCTATACTAGTAGTATGTCGCTGTATATTTCTACCCTAGTAGACAGTCACTGTATATGTCTACACTAGTAGACAGTCACTGAATATTTCTATACTAGTAGTATGTCGCTGTATATTTCTACACTAGTAGACAGTCACTGTATATTTCTACACTAGTAGACAGTCACTGAATATTTCTATACTAGTAGTATGTCACTGTATATTTCTACACTAGTAGACAGTCACTGTATATTTCTACACTAGTAGACAGTCACTGAATATTTCTATACTAGTAGTATGTCGCTGTATATTTCTACACTAGTAGTATGTCGCTGTATATTTCTATACTAGTAGACAGTCACTGTATATTTCTATACTAGTAGACAGTCACTGTATATTTCTATACTAGTAGACAGTCGCTGTATATTTCTATACTAGTAGACAGTCGCTGTATATTTCTATACTAGTAGACAGTCACTGTATATTTCTATACTAGTAGACAGTCACTGTATATTTCTATACTAGTAGACAGTCGCTGTATATTTCTACTCTTGTAGACAGTCGCTATATATTTCTACAATAGTAGACAGTCGCTGTATGGTTCTATACTTGTAGTATTTCGCTGTATATTTCTACACTAGCAGTATCTCGCTGTATATTTCTACACTAGCAGTATCTCGCTGTATATTTCTACACTAGTAGTATGTCGTGATATATTTCTACACTAGTATTATGTCGCTGTATATTTCTACACTAGTAGTATGTCGCTGTATATTTCTACACTAGTAGTCAGTCGCTGTATATTTCTACACTAGTAGAATATCGCTGTATATTTCTACACCAGTAGTATATCGTGATATATTTCTACACTAGTAGGAAGTCGCTGTATATTTCTACACCATCATACAGTCGCTGTATATTTCTTCATTAGCTATTTCTTCTTCATACACGCATTTCGCACTAATGGTGGTAACATTTAAGTTCAAAACCTCTATTTTCTTTCTTTCTCGTGTTCCTGTTCTATTAGAAATATTAATTTCCGGCCTATATTGTATTGTCATCTATTGTGTGTGCTATATTTGCGCCAATTGTATTTCTTCCTAACTTAATTGATCTTGTGAAGCCCTTCTTATTATTGTCTGCCAAATCGCAAAGAAGTCAAGGAAGCAATGTCATAAAACCATATTAAATCTTGTACACCAATTTTCTGGGATGAAACTAAATCATACAATGATTGCAGTAGGCTTAATTATCTGTTCGCCATTGTCAGAGAGCGGGTTCGCAGACTTTCTTCCGTGTTTCCTATTTGATTGTAAGACTTTAGAAAACTTTTCGAAGCTAGAAAATTGCTAGTCAAATTAATGACTGTTATTGCTGCTGTCGAACAAAAGAACGAATTTTATTTGTGGCGCTAAGAAATAAGTACACAGGGAGACAGGCACGCTTATACTCGCGCGCGCACACACACACACATACAGAGAGAGAGGGAGAGAGAGAGAGAGAGAGAGAGAGAGAGAGAGAGAGCAAACAAAAAATGTCACGAAGCAGTTTCTTCCCATGGTTCTGTATAATATAGGAGTATGTGGTGACACATGGGTCTGTGATGACATAGGGGTCTGTGATGTGATAGGTGTCTGTGATGTGATAGAGGTCTGTGATGTGATAGGGATCTGTGATGTGATAGGGATCTGTGATGTGATAGGGATCTGTGATGTGATAGAGGTCTGTGATGTGATAGAGGTCTGTGATGTGATAGGGGTCTGTGATGTGATAGGGATCTGTGATGTGATAGGGATCTGTGATGTGATAGGGATCTGTGATGTGATAGAGGTCTGTGATGTGATAGAGGTCTGTGATGTGATAGAGCTTTGTGATGTGATAGGGGTCTGTGATGTGATAGGGATCTGTGATGTGATAGAGGTCTGTGATGTGATAGAGGTCTGTGATGTGATAGGGGTCTGTGATGTGATAGGGGTATATGGTGACATAGGGGTATATGATGTGATAGGGGTCTGTGATGTGATAGAGGTCTGTGATGTGATAGAGGTCTGTGATGTGATATAGGTCTGTGATGTTATAGGGGTCTGTGGTGACACAGGGGTCTGTGATGACATAGGGGTCTGTGATAACATAGGGGTCTGTGATGTGATAGAGGTCTGTGATGTGATAGAGGTCTGTGATGTGATAGGGCTCTGTGATGACATAGGGGTCTGTGATGTGATAGAGGTCTGCGATGACATAGGGGTCTGTGATGTGATAGGGGTCAGTGATGTGATAGGGGTCTGTGATGTGATAGGGGCCTGTGATGACTTAGGGATCTGTGATGTTATAGGGGTCTGTGATGTGATAGGGGTCTGTGATGTGATAGGGCTCTGTGATGACATAGGGGTCTGTGATCACACAAGTGTCTGTGATAGGGGTTTGTGATGTGATATGGGTCTGTTTTGTGATCGGGGTTTTGATGTGATAGGGGTCTGTGATGTGACTGGGGTATGTGATGTAATGGGTGTCTGTGAAGTGATGGACCATTCACAATTTGTATATTTAAATGCAGGGAGGAATAGATGTCCAGTCTTTGCCTCACTAGCGAGACGACAAACGTTGTGGTTGAACCCTCGTCGGATCTTTCTCATGACGTCAACTCAGTTCCTTTCAACTTCGTTTATTGTGTGAGTGTGTGTGTGTGTGTGTGTGTGTGTGTGTGTATGTGTGTGTGTGTGTGTGTGAGAGAGAGAGAGAGAGAGAGAGAGAGAGCGAGAGAGAGAGGTGGGATATGAAAAATACGATAACATAGCTCTTTGTTACCACTGTATCTGTTATCAGATGTTACAATATCCCACTCTGTCCCAGGAACCAGCTAAACTCTGACTACCAATACAACATCATCGATTTCTAGGAATACAACATTAACACTGTATATTGTAATTATACTTTCATTCTTCTTTTTTTATGCAGATAATATACTAACTTCAGATTCACCCAGTTATTACTTTAAAGTAACCAGAAAGCAGGATATAAAATGTTCATCAACTAATCACTAGCGTGCAGTGTGAACAAAATGGGGCAATCTTGAAGAGCGCGGCTGCTCTACAACTCAATTCCTGGTGTCATAGGCATGATCCATTGTGTTCATGCATGCCTTTCTCTCTAACGTGCAAATATAAGTCTGTATCTCTAATATGAAAATGTTTGCTATTCGATTGTACCTATATGTGCCTTTCTTTCAAGTGCACCCATGTAAGTCTGTATCTCCAATGTGCAAATCTATGTCTGTCTCTCCAATGTGAAAATCTGTGCCTTTCTCTCCAATTTACCCATGGGTGCCTTTATCGCCAGTGTACCGGTGACAATCTGTATCGCAAGTATACCATGCGTGAGTCTATCTCAACTGTGACCATGCTTCCGGCAACATGGCGACAGAATAATTGTGGTTTTCGTAGAGGGACGCTGCTTTGTGTTTTTCTGGGGAGGATGTGTTGATGTTCGTAACCGTTTTAGGAATGTTTTTCAAAAGAAACCACGGAAGGCAGGTGGTGGATGGAATTTTGAGGGCAGCCGACTGATAGTTGTTCGTTATGGTCTCAAATATCGCAGATGGTCTCTTTAATGAAACAATGGCTACGGTCACCGAGCAGTATGGTCACTGCCAGGAAGGAAACCAATGTCAAACTACCTTCTTTAAAGATGCCTAGTTTATAATGATTTGTTAAATAACAGACGTCAGAAGAAAATGGCAGCAACACTGAAATTGGCAACATGAAATGTTCGTACATTAAGCGCTTATGGAAAATTAGATAAAACCAAGCAAGAAATGGGAAGAGAGAATATTAATATACTTCGAATGTGTGAGACGATATGGAAAGGAACAAAAGGGACAGGAATAAAGACAGGGGATCATTTTACAATTATATATTCTGGGGTGAGCAAAGGCGAAGTGTTGTGGCAATTATCTTGGATTTTAAAACATCTAAATCTGTTACATAATACTGGGCAGTGTTAAACAGGGTTCTATTTGGGAATTTAATAGGAAGAACTTTTGACATAAATGCCATTCAAATATATGCCCCAACAGGAGAAAGCAGTGAAGATAGTGTAGAGGAATTTTATAGCGACATGGATAATGCTTTGAAGAAATGTAACATTTCAGAAATACACATCAAGATGGGTGACTTCAATGTAAAAGTTGGAAAGCAAGGCGATGGATGCACAGAAGGTAAACACTATCTTGGAGAGCGAAACTGTAATGTCCTCATGTATGTCGTTATCTTTAATGTCCCCGTGAATTTCTTCACAATGTCCCCATGGGTGTCTTTACACTGTCCCCATGTATGTCGTTATCTTCAGTATCCACTGGATGTCTTTACAATGTCCCCATGTATGTCGTTATCTTCAGTGTCCACATGAAACGTCTTTACAATCCCCCCATCTGTGTCGTTATCTTCAGTGTCCATTGGATGTCTTTACAATGTCCCCAAGTATGTCTTTATCTTCAGTGTTCACATGGATGTCTTTACAATGTCCCCATGTATCTCTTTATCTTCAGTGTCCACTGGATGTCTTTACAATGTCCCCATGGATGTCGTTATCTTCAGGGTCCCCATAGATGTCATTATCTTCAGTGTCCCCATGTATGTCTTTACAATGTCCCCATGGATGTCGCTATCGTCAGTGTCCCCATGAATGTCATCTTCAGTGTCCACATGGATGTCGTTATCTTCAGTGTCCCCATGTATGTCTTTACAATGTCCCCATGTATCTCTTTATCTTCAGTGTCCCCTCAATGTCTTTACAATGTCCCCATGGATGTCGTTATCTTCAGTGTCCCCATGTATGTCTTTACAATGTCCCCATGTATCTCTTTATCTTCAGTGTCCCCTCAATGTCTTTACAATGTCCCCATGGATGTCGTTATCTTCAGTGTCCCCATGTATGTCTTTACAATGTCCCCATGTATCTCTTTATCTTCAGTGTCCCCTCAATGTCTTTACAATGTCCCCATGGATGTCGTTATCTTCAGTGTTCCCATGTACGTCGTTATCTTCAGTGTCCTCATGTATGTCGTTATCCTCAGGGTCCCCAGGGATGTCGTTATCTTCAGTGTCCTCATGTATGTCGTTATCTTCAGTGTCCCCATGGATGTCGTTATCTTCAGGGTCCCCAGGGATGTCGTTATCTTCAGTGTCCCAATGGATGTCGTTATCTTCAGTGTCCCCATGGATGTCGTTATCTTCAGTGACCCCATGGATGTCGTTATCTTCAGTGTTCACTGGATGTCTTTTCAATGTCCCCATGTATGTCGTTATCTTCAGTGTCCACATGGATGTCTTTACAATGTCCCCATGGATGTCGTTATCTTCAGTGTCCACTGGGTGTCTTTACAATGTCCCCGTGGATGTCGTTCTCTTCTGTGTCCACTGGATGTCTTTACAATGTATATATAGATGTCTTCACAATGTCCCCATGTATGTCTTTATCTTCAATTCGCCAATGTTTATCTTTATCTTTAATGTCCCCATGAGTGTCTTTTATTTTCAATGTCCCCACGTATCTCTTTACAATGTCCCCATATATATCTTTACACTGTCCCCATGTATGACGTTATCTTCAGTGTCCACTGGATGTCTTTACAATGTCCCCATGGATATCGCTATCTTCAGTGTCCCCATTTATGTCGTTATCTTCAGTGTCCACTAAATGTCTTTACAATTTCCCCATGTATGTCTTTACAATTCCCCCATGTATGTCGTTATCTTCAGTGTCCTCTGGACGTCTTTACAATGTCCCCATGGATGTCATTATCTTCAGTGTCCCCATGTATGTCTTTATCTTCAATGTCCCCATGGATATCTTCACAATTTCATCATGTATATCTTTATCTTCAATGTCCCCATGGATATCTTCATAATATCCCCACGTTATGTCTTTATCTTCTATGTCCCCATATATATCTTCACAATGGATTATCCAATGTATGTCGTTATCTGCAATGTTCCCATGGATGTCTTTACAATGTCCCCACATATGTCTTGACATTGTCCCATCGTATGTCTGTACAATGTCTCCATGTATGCCTATATCTCCAGTGTACAAAAATATGTCAGTATCTCCAATATATCTGTGTCTGCCTTTATCTCCTACAGTCTACTATTTTATATGTTCTAATTGTCTGTTTTCAGTCAATTCCATTGTCTCAAATGTTCATATTTCTGTATTTCTGTTTTGTGGATTCACAAACTACTGGCATGATACATTACACCCTGTTGTGTCTTATAAGTACCGGACAACAAAAAACATGAAAGACATCTGAGACAGAGATGAGACGATTTATTCATATGTGAAATTGTGTGAGGTGAATCGATTTATCAACGAATGGAGATTATTCTGCACATTACGCTCTGTTTTGGAAATATGATCGTCCTATCTACGGACATCAAGACCGCCAAACGTATAACAACGGACAACCGACGTCATAAATATAAAATGTTTACTTATAAGACAGAATACTTGTAGTTTTTTCGTCGTTGCCAAAAGGAGCCATATTTGCATATGACATTCCTGAAGTGGGATCGAAGGTGGCAGATTAGACTAATCTGTTGGTCGGGACATGTCTCGCAGTGCGGACAGGAGGGTCGATCTGGCGCAGATAACACCACTTGTTGTTTAAAGCATTACGTGTGTGAGGATTGTATGGATATTTTTCCCTGGCCATGCGGGGCTGCGGGGGAATGAACAGACCGATAGGCTGACAGGGAATGCACTTCTAGGGGGTAGATTACTTATGGACAAGGGAGAGGTGGTCGTTATCATGTGGGATCAGATGGAAAAGACGGGGAAACAGATTGAGAACACGTACGTGAAAAGAATGAGATTGCGGGTATAGACAGGGGTTCTGGAAGAATCCCAAAACTGAGAGGGAAGACCAGGAGAACTTTCAATCAGATACCGGTGGAAATTATTAGTAGCATGACTCTTCGCTGGCTGTTGAACGAGGGGATGGAGTGTATATGGGAATTCCTGAGTTCAGTGATGTCGGTTCTTAAGCTCAACTCATCTCTCCGCTTATAACTGCTCCAAAATGTTCATTTAAATGTTTGCTACCGTAAGAACAAATGTATTGGTCGACTATGGATAACAAGTAAAGAGCTTCAAGTACCTAGGAAGTATAATATCATCAAATGGCAGATCAGAAGACGAGATCGAAAATAGGTGCAATAAGGCAAATCAACTCATTGGACAAATGGCACCAATACTAAAGAACAAACATGTATCAATAACTACTAAGAAAGCACTTTACAACACAATCTTCCTACCAACTCTGTGCTACCAATGCCAAACCTGGACAATGACAGAAAAAGAGAAAAGAAAAATCACAACAACAGAAATGAGGTTCCTGAGAAGAATACTCAACGTATCAAGAAGAGATAAGATCAGAAATGAAGAAATCAGGACTAAAGTGGGGGTTAAAGCTGCTCTAGATTTTATTAGAAAGCAGCAAGTCAAATGGTTTGGCCATGCAAGTAGGCTACCAGTCAACAGCATGCCACAACAGGCAATGACGTACAGACCAGATGGAAACAGAGGAAGAGGCCGACCACGTAAACGCTGGACGGAGGGAATAACAGAATCCATGGGAATGTCGATATACGAAGCCCATAACCGGGCACTCTCACGAAGTTTATACTTCACCTCGACACCGCAAGGTACAAGAGGAACATGATGAGATGAGATGAGATGGATCAGTTAAGGACAATTCCACTTTTGATTATCATCATGAAGTCTCCTTGTAGTATTTTCCGCTCATAAGTGCTCTAAAATGTTCATGGAATCGTTTGTAACAGTGAGGACAGGAAACTCAACTATTGATCATTTCGGATACTCCACTTTTGATTTTTATCACGACGTCTCCGTGTAGTGTTCTTCCTAGAACTGCTCCAAAATGGCCATTATATGTTTGTTACAGTGAGAACAGGATGCTCCACTGTTGGTCAGTGAGGATAACTCCACACGTAATTGTCATCACCACGTCTCCGTGCTATTATCCATAATGTCGTTGAGATGTTTATTGGGAACCACAACATTTGCTATCTACTGACATTCCCATGGGCTACGCCAGTGCTATAAATATATTCCGCCTTATAAAATATTTACAACCGAAACAGAGAGCGGGTCGCAGGCTTGGATCAATCCTACAACCATTTTACATAGCTGAATGGCAGAACATCGATGCATAAACCAATGTAATGAACCGTATTACGTGATGTAAGGCCCATTGAGCGTATGATTCTAGACTCATTTTTATAGACCAACCGGAACTCGTTATGTGATGTGGCCAGGATCATGCCAGACGCCTTTACTTCCCCAGACATTTCCTGGTACATGTTTAAGGCTGGATGGATGTGGGAGCCCAGGCCAATTTTACAAACCCGTCGAGACGCGGATTCCATGCGGGTTCTCATGTTGAAGATATGGTCTCTAGTGTCTCTGTCTTGTCTGAAACATGCCTGTCATTCATATTCTAATTGGCTTTCCGGTCTCCGTGGCCAAAGGCTTGCGAACGCGGTTCGTGAGCCACTTACCAGGCGTTCGAAACTCAATTGCTACCGATTTGTGCAGCAGGCCGCGTCGCGTTTTGTTATAACGTGAGGGTATGGGAGCCGGTCGTTCAGAAAGCAATGGCAAACTACTGAACGTAAAACTTGCCTAGTACATCAACAGCAGCTGAAAAATGATGGTGTTGACAGCAACGTCCGGTAAGAGATATGCAACTCTGAAACCAAAAAAAAAAAAATGGCTTTCAACTATCTTCATGATAATTCGCAAGAAGTTTCGCTAGCATAACTTAGTTCACTGGTTAAATAGTTGGTGCACAGTTTTCAACTTCCATCGTTTAGTAAAGAGATGTGGAGGATTAAGTTAGGTATGTTAATATTAACTATGTAGATACACCCAAACAATGGGCATGGAAGACATCTAATTCTCTTTGTTCCGCGCAGTTGTTACTTTAAAATGCTGATTATCTGTGTCAGAAGGAGTTGAAATTACAACTGCCTGATATATGAGACGTGAAAATAACAACTGTTTGAGAAAGGATAAGTAACAACTAGAAAATTATCATATAGGTTCTATGCAGAACGCCGTTCTTAATTACAGCCCAGCGAAAAGACTCGATCTTCGATCTATTACTCCCGTCTGATACACCTTCAAGCCCAATGTGTCAGCGATATCCTGTGCACATTTTGGTGTTATTACACCATTTCTCTTCTTCCAGCAGCCACGCCTTTCATCACTGTTCTTTCTCAGCCATTGGGTGGTTTATTGTGGTCAAATTGTGTCAGTTCCCCAGATATGATACTGTTTAAAACCCAGTTTTCTTCCATTCCCAAACCTGGTAGAATGTCAGTATTTTTCTGTTTCAAGGTCCATGATATTCTAAGGAATTTTCCTTCGATTAGGACAATGTGGTTTACTATGACAAGTGGAATGGAGATGCAAAAGATTTAGCAGTTACTTAAGGCAATCAATTTGGAAATGATTTATACAGGTGCTAGTTGATTTAGTGCACACCAATACTTGTTGAGAATTATAGGAACCCATTGATAGATATACCGTACAACAAAAGGTAAAGCAAAGAACCTTTTCAAAAGCCTTTAGACACATTTGGCATATGGTGCTAGATCCATATTTGTATAGACCAGATGTAGTCACACACGATGGAAGACTCATACTCAATGGCACGCTTCTTTAGTTCCACTGTTGCAACTGTGGGACTTCGTAGCGCCTTGTGGATGCAATGGATGAGATGGTAAGATCATTGTTCAGAAACAAACATCACACTACACACAAGTGACTTGCTCATGTTTCTTGATGGATGTTAATAGGAATAATTCACGTCCAACTCAGAACACGGACCTAGAAGAGAAATTACAACTGAGAGTAATAAAAACGCCCGGATGGCTCGGGAATTTTTTTTTTTTTTTTTTTTTTAAGCGGAAGATAGCACGTTATAATGGAAATGACGCCGTGAACTGGGAAAACAAACAAAGCATTTAATAGATTTCGACATGCACGGAGAATTCAGATCGATAATTTGTCGAAAGAAAAAGAATTTAAGACAGCCTCGTTTAAAAACAGGCATTGTTTCTAGTTTAGGCGGTCTTCGTTGAGCGATTGTAAACGTCGGAAATAATGTATACGTCTCCTCTACTGCTTAAGAGTTTCCAGCGGAGTATAGGTTCTCAGAAATTGCAAAGCAAACGCTTCAAATCTTTGTTACGACATCGAATATTTTCCAAGTATTTCTCATATTACTTATTGCTACCTCCGATCCTCCTTAAGTATTATTTTGAATACAAGGCTGTCTTGAATCTGTTATAATTCCGTGTCCTCATTGTAGGAATGCATAGTGAACAATTCTTTTTATTTTGTGTGTGGATGTGCTTGAAGAAGGGTTAGGACATTGTTAGAAACGCAGATAGCAGTGAGTTCATTGCGTTGTCAAAGAAACAGTCGGTGTATTGTACTATTGCTGAAAAGGTCAGAATGTTTTTTCTAATCACAAATTCCTAAATTCATGATCGATATACAAAGCCATTTTCTTCTCCACCTACAGAACTTAAATGCGCCTGGTTCTCTCTACAACTTCAGTGTATATGTCATACAATCTTATCCGCTTTCAATAAACACATCTTTTTAACGATGTTGATTATTTTTCGGTTTATCTATCATACAATCTTA
This sequence comes from Cepaea hortensis, assembly GCA_963921405.1. Taxonomy (NCBI): domain Eukaryota; kingdom Metazoa; phylum Mollusca; class Gastropoda; order Stylommatophora; family Helicidae; genus Cepaea; species Cepaea hortensis. Next base: position 54,705,094 of record OY992893.1, on the reverse strand, counting down.
GTCGCTTTTAAGGTACGAATGTTTTTTTTAACAATATTGATTATCTTTCTTGAGTGTATCTGTCATACAATCTCAGTAGCTTTCAAGGTACGAATGTTTTTAACAATGTTTATTATCTTTTTTCAGTGTATCATTAATACGATCTTAATCGCTGTCAATGCACGTATTATTTTTAAAAATGTCGATAATCTTTCTTCTTTTCGCTCGCTTGGAATCAACCTATATCTGAAATTTTGTTTCTTACACGAACTGCTGCAGTCTTCTACACTTGCAGGCTTCTGTAGAGGCTGACTGATTAATTTCACACTGCCTTAGAACAGACCTTCATAAGCTTTTTTTTTTTTTTAAATACAATGTTACAGTAAATATTCTACAGTTTGAGGTGTTTTACCACGTGTACACAATGTTGTATAACCTGCCGTTAGCTCGTGTACATGTGGATACTGAGCCTGTTATGTCCTGTTCTGAGTCTAAAGTTAGTCACTTACCCAGTCCTGTCCAGTAGATAATAATCATCTTGTGCGTGATATTCTGACTACTTTGATTATATTTTTGTGTTTGCAGTAACTATTTTGCTACTGGACTATCTGGTTGTTGTGTACCAAGTCCTTTTCTTGCTAATTTTACAGTTCTTTCATTTTCTGATTAAGTATGTTTATAATGTAATAGTGATTTTGTTAAACGGCTATCTGTACTTCTGCAGTAAAAAGATAATCTATATGTCTGTCTTACATAAACTCTTTTATGTAGTCCTTTTGATGATAGAATTGTACTGGTGAATCTTGTTATTTTCTAAGTTCGGTGTCAGAGTCTAATGTATTGCCAGCAGAGATGCAGGGACATCGTTACGCCCGCCAGGCGAATAGTCCCTAGCGGGGATGCTGTAACATCGTTACGCCCGCCAGGCGAGTATTAGTTACCTGCCTGCGAGGTTGCCGGCTGACGAGACAGCCAGTGGTCAGGCAAGGACAAAGCAGGACGCACGCAGGCCTCGTGAAGCCACTTCAGGTGGGCAGGCGCGTTGCGAGAAATAGCCAGACAGCTCTGGGACTCGGACTCGACTGGACGTATGATGGGAGAGAGGCTTGTGTAGTTCTGTGGCCCGAAAGTCGAGTGCTTGTACATCTTGTGAGACTGATTGTAAGCTGTGAGTTGCCTGTAAGTGTATTGTTATAACTTGTATATTGTAATGATCATCTCTAGATCGTGATCTGTAAATAAATCCATCGAAACTTCGTGTCGTTGAGTCTCAAGTCACATCACGTTGTACTTGTACTGTCTCACATGTGTTAGGTTAACGAGCCAGGTTTAAGACCCTGACATGTGTGGACGTGGTGGTATTCGTCCGGCTTTAAAATGAACGTGGTTTAAGTAATTAACATTTAAAACCTAGAGTTGTAAACTTAGACATTTTTGTCCGACTTTAGAGTGCATTTAAATGTGATTGTGAAGGCTCATGTTGATATATATTATTACATTGTTTAAACATGGAGACTAAATGTGAACGTACAGTGCATACATATTGTTTGATCTTGTAAACGTGTAAAACATTTGTGATTGTGGAACTTGTCACCGTTTTGACCTTGTCGACATTGTGAAGTTGTCGCCATTGTGACCTTGTCGCCATCTTGTAAACTTGATGTCTATGTCCTTACTGAATGTCATCTTGATGTAAGTGATGTGTCATCAATGTTGTAAAGTGTTAAGATATAGTTAGATTGTCTTTGAAAAGTGAGTTGTGTAAAGCAGAGAGTTTCGGAAAGAAAGTGACTTGTGGTTTTGAAAAAAATTGTTGACGGACAACATTACGACCTACAATTACACTCAACGCCATACAAACCTAATCAACACTCAGTGACAAGCATACACACCACATCAAACAGACGTTAATTTATTTCCTCCAAAAACAAAGCAGGTTTTCTGTGCCATCTGAAACCCTTGCCCGTAGAGGTCATTTGTGTTTTGCAGTAGCGACCCTACAGTTCCTAGTCCGAATTTCAACCGTTCTTCACCGCATCCAGGACACTTGAGTATATTTTTTCTTTCTATATACTTTCGGATGCAAATTTAGGCACATATTGTAAATAGAACACAATTGTAAATTGTTCACTTTACTAACAACTTGTAACAAATTGTGTGTCTGATATTTCATTTGCATTTTCCATCATGTCGTCATTAAATGATTTCATCGATATGGGGTTGAAGTTAAAATTAACAGGTGATGAGTTAACGAAGTGGAGTGAGAAGAAATACTCTGAATACCACGAGCGTGAAGAAAGAGCAGCTGAAAGAGCATTAAAGCAGGCAGAGACTGAAAGAGCTGCCAAGCAATTAGAGGCAGAAACAGCCTTAAAGCAAGCAGAGGCAACAACCGCAGCAAAACAGACAGAACTAGAACTGTCTGCAAAGACAAAACAAGCAGAGCTAGATATCGAATTGAAAAAGGCAGAGATAGCAGCTCAAAGTAAACGGGAAGAGCTGGAAGTGCAACTTAAAATCAAACAACTTGATACTGAGACTGCCATAAACAAGGAGTCCAAGAAATCTGAGAGACTGGAGAAAGAAAACCATTACAAGAAATACCAAGGTATCGTAAGAAATTACACCTCGGGTGACTGCATTGCAGCCTTCACCCAAAATTTTGAGACTTTAATGGACCATTACCAGGTCCCATTGTCTGAATGGAATATAATTTATATGAGAAGTTTATCAGGGGAGCCTCTGAAAGTCATAGAGACTATCCCCAAAGACCTCAGAAAAGATTACCATTATCTAAAATCAAAGATTATGGCACATTTTATGTTAGATGAGGCAGGTTACAGAGAACAATTCAGCAAGTTGAGCCCCAAACCGACTCAAACTTCTCTGACTACCTCTGCTTAGTCCGAGATATATTCACCAAATGGACTTCAGCAGCTAAAATTGATAAGAACTATCAAAAATTTGAAGATCTTATCATCAGAGATAAAGTCATTTCATCCATTCCATCAGCATTTTCAAAGTTTTTGCAAGAGAATGAATGTACGAGTGTAGAGCAGATTGAGAAGCGTGGTTCGGCTTATTACACAGCCAACAAACATTGTTTTGCCAGTGAAGCTACTGAAACCAATTTTGTAGCATCGGCTAACTATGACAAACCCTATAGTAGGCAAAAACCTTATAAGCCTACATCTGAGAAGTACAACCATTGTAAATATTGTAGAATTTCACATCATCAAGGTGAGATGTGCGACAAGAACCCAGCATATCTTACATATTTACAGAACATCGTAAACAGACAAGATAAGGAGCGTAAATCCTTTAGAAATTTGCGTAAATGTTTTCTCTGTAAGGCGTATGGACATTATCGCCATGATTGTAAAGGTAGGCAAATGACCAAGAAAGCCAATGCAGCCTTATTTGATAGTTCATCATCAGATGAAGAACAATCAGAGAAACACCCTGTGAACTCAGCACAGGCTTTTGATATGTTTAACGCAAATAAATGTACTGTTTGTAATACCTTTTATGAAGATGGTATTTTAACATGCGGCCACTCCATCCCTATTGCCAATGAAGAAGCTAATTTGGTAGTAGACTCCAAAGGCAGAATAAACATCCATCAAGGATACGTGAATGGCAAGCCTGCTACAGTCCTTCGGGAAACGGGAAGTTCACTGATTGGACTGAAGAGAACGTTCATAATGCCTACAGACTATACAGGCAGGCACGTAACATGCAGAACATTCTCTGGCAATATTGAAAAGTACCCACTAGCATGGGCATATATTCAAACACCTTTCCTCACTGGGAAAGTAAAATGCGCAGCATTAACAAACCCGGTTTGTGAAATTATAATTGGAAATTTACCAGAGGTGAATGATATGCCTCATGACATAACATCTCTTTGCATTAATGAGATCACAACATCACCATCAAATGTCATCATTGATAATGTTGTACCACCTAATGAATGTATGGTAGCTAATGTAGCACTAGGATCTCATGACATCATTGATAACACTGTTTCATCACCATAAGATATCATTGAATGTGTGAACGCAGTAACCAGATCTACTGCTAGAATGCAAGATGAAATTAATCAGACTGAGGCTATAGAAATGCTTAACCCAGTATTACTACCTCCTAAAACCATGAAGGAGACTTTTGTAACAGCCCAAAAGGCTGATCCTTCATTGTCAAAATATTTTAATCTGATCGGCCAAAAGCCAAAGTTAACCAAAAATGCAAGATGGCATTTTGCTTTGAACAATTGTATCCTCACCAGGTATTATACCAGAGGTGACACCACAACAGAGCAAACTGTTTTGCCAATTGAGTATCGTAGGCAAGCCTTACATCTTGCCCATGATATACCTCTTGCAGGGCATATGGCATACGCTAAGACCAGATCAAGATTATTATCACAGTTTTATTGGCCCAAATTCTGCAATGATATTAAGCAATATTGCAGGAGTTGTGACATCTGCCAAAAACTGGGAAAGAAAGGTAAAAACACACAGGCAAAGTTACAAATTACTGACTTAGCCAGTCGACCTTTTGAGAAAATATCTGTCGACATAGTGGGCCCTCTTAATCAGATTACAACAAGAGGGAATAGATATATATTAACTATTATTGATCAATGTAGCCGCTGGCCTGAAGCGATTCCGCTAAAGAACATAACTGCCAATGATATAATGGAAGTTTTCTTCCATATATTTTCACGGATAGGATTTCCAGACACTATCCAATCAGATAGGGGAAGTCAGTTCATCGCCGCATCTACTTAAGCTTTCACCAAAATGTTAGGAGTGAAGCAATGTTTCAATTCCCCGTACCATCCTCGCTCGAGTGGAATTATAGAAAAATGTAACGGTGATTTAAAGCACATGCTTGCTAAAGTCACGCAAGAGCATCCCAATAACTGGGACGTATATTTACCTGTTATTCTCTTTGCTTATCGCGAGGTGCCACATGCTAATACAGGTTTCTCTCCTTTTGAACTTATCTATGGTGCCAAACCACGTGGCCCATTAAGCATCTATCACCAAATGTTAACTGAATCCACTCCTGTACTGAAACCCATATCATCATACGTATACGTTACATCATTGCGTGAAAGAATCATCAAATCTTGTATAATTGCAAAGGATGCACTAAAATTATCTGGTGCTACATATAGACAATATGCTGACAAAGGTAACAGGACAATAACGTTGACACCTGGACAGGACGTTCTTCTCCTCCTACCTAGTGACAGACATTTATTGACTGATTCTTGGCAAGGACCATTTAAAGTGACGAGACAGATTTCACCTGTAGACTATGAGATCCAAATAAAAGACAAACACAAAATATTCCACGTCAATATGCTAAGACCATATTACAACAGAGACAACGAACAAGACGATACAACAGCATGTACAGTGATAATAGACCATGAAGATGACGAGGCTAGTGACGAAATTCCAACACCTGCATTAGACACGACAAACTGCTTGAAGGAAATTAAGATCAACCCAAAGTTAACTCAAGCAGAAACAGACAGTTGCAAACAGCTCATACAACAGTACAACACCATCTTCTCCAACAACCCAGGACAAACAGAATTAGTACAACATCACATCACACTCACGTCAAATACACCCATAAAATGCAGACCATACACCATTCCATTGCATTACAAAGAACACTTACATCAAGAGATCATCAACTTAGAGAAAAACAACATCATTAGACGATCCCAATCAAATTTCTCATCTCCAATGGTCATAGTACGCAAAAAGGACAACACAATAAGACTCTGTGTCGACTATAGGAAATTAAATAAGATAACTCTTTTAGATTTAGAGCCAATGGCCAACTCTGAAGACCTATTGACAGAACTGACAGACGCTAGGTTCTTTACGAAGGTAGACATGACGAAAGGTTACTGGCAAATAGCAGTAGACGAACAGAGCAGACATCTGACAGCTTTTGCCACACCTTGGGGACTGTACGAATGGTGCAAACTTCCATTTGGGCTTGTCAATGCCCCAGAAACATTCGTACGTATGACACGACTTCTACTAGTAGACATACCGAATATTATTTGTTACATAGACGACATTTGTGTTCACACAAAGACGATGACAGACCACATAAAGACATTAGAACAGACATTTGAACGCATTAGACAGCACAGACTGACGGTGAAGCCTGCAAAAGTAGACATAGTCTATCAGGATATATCCTTCTTGGGGTACAAAATATCTAATGGCTTTGTCACGACAGACGATAACATTGTGTCCAAGATACTAAAACTCTCACTTCCGACTACGAAAAAGCAAGTCAGAAGTTTGTTGGGACTGATAAATTATTATAGGCAGTTCATACCAGATTTTGCTGAACTGACCGAAGTATTTACTAACTTACTAACAAAAGATCAACCGGAGAAAATTGTAAGCAATGAATGCCTAAAATTTGCATTCCAGAAAGTATTATCGTATTTTTCTGATAATAGCTTATACAATCCCATTCTAAAATTGCCCAATTTACAAATCGATTTCAGATTACGCACAGACGCGAGATCCGTGGCGATTGGAGCAGTCTTGTTACAAGAGCACAATAACATCCTACATCCTGTGTACTTCGTCTCCCGAAAATTAAAACCGAGAGAACGTGCTTGGTCAACACCACAGTTGGAAGCTCTAGCTCTAGTGGTGGGTATAACGAAATTGTCCAGATTCCTCCTGGGACGTCATTTTATTGTGGAGTCTGACAGTAGTCCATTGAGATTTATCAATTCAGGTGTACCTTCCAACCAAATGATAGCTCGCTGGTCTCTTAAGCTTCAAGATTACAGCTTTGAAGTTCGACACATAGCGGGCAGAACCAACACAATTGCCGATCTTTTGTCCCATTGTCCGACCGACCCAGTAAGCACCAATGTCTGAGTGCAGTGTGTAAAATACACTCAGACCAACACAACCATGCATCAGTGAAGTTTTTTTTTTCACGAAAGCTGTGTATGTCTATATGATGTGATAGGGTTTATTCCCAATATATATAGTTTTCTTATTTTACTATTAATGTAGTGATTGTCGTAAAAATTGTGTAGTGTGGGTTAGAAAGAGAACTTTATTAATTGTGTATATTACGAAACAAGAACAGTACCACATTCGCTCTGAACTTACCGTAAGCGAACTGTAAAATTTATCCGTGGTATCGGCATTTGGAACATATCCAGTGATATTTTAACTCCGTGTGTGAAAGTGTGACCTGAACATTGACATCTACACCACTTCAGTCAGTCGAAATCCAGAAGTTTTTCCAGTGAAACAACCAACACATGAACGATCAGAACATTGCACATTCCGTTTTACTACATCAGACCGGAACAAGTGTGTTCTACAAATTTCAACATCAGCTGTTCGTGTCTACTTCCGGATGATTTAGAAATTTAGTTTAAAATTAGCAGACGACAAATAAAAGCTTAAAAAGTTATAACACTTCTAAACTATTGACGATTCAATAATTTCGAATACACGAATTGTGTATTAATATTTTTCATTAAATGTAATCTTAGAATCATATCTTGATTAATTTATTCATACTACCGACATTTTTTCGCTAGTATGGAAAAACATCAAGCTATGACGCTGAGAAATAGAAAAATTATTGTAAGATATTATATTTCTTAATTTTTGAAGTTATGTCCCTTTCATTTAATTGTTATTGCATTATTACACCAAGGGCGTGAATTGAAATGTATACGATGATGTGTTGTATATAAATAGCCATGTTGTTGCCAGATTGTTAACACGCCAATAAGCCATCTACTGGGCATGGTAGAGTGTTACCGACATTGCAGACCGACACAAGAACTCCTGGCCAAATGAGGTCAGAGTTTGAGCGTTGAATGCGACTTATATAAAGCCGTATTACGGTCTTTGTGACGAAACGGATAAAGAACGGCAGATCTCTGCATAATATCCCTTTGAAGGGAGTGCGATGCGTTGGTCTCCCTTGAATTAATATCAATTAATAGGGGATTCCCCGTCGAAAAATAGTGCGGGGAGGAGCTATTCTAGTTATTTATAGAAAATCTAGAATGTTCCCTCCAGTGCGTACATGGTAGAGATCTCTAAGTTCACGCGTGCTTCATGCAGCACGGGGTTGGTGAAACTTATCGTGACTCTGGTTTTCTTCATGTATCATGAAAGTCACGCGGCCCGTGTAGGCGAGTGGAAGGCGCACTGACTTTGTCGTGAGCAGTCGCCCACCAAACCTCAGCGTAGACAGATCGCAGCCAAGAGGCTGATATAATTGTGATGTCAATATTCGCGGCCAGTGCGGACATCTACAGTCAAGGGTTGTGATTCTTCAATCACAGGTTAGTTGAGTACTTATTCTATTATTTAATTGTTGTCGTGATGCCGTGCTGATTCCCGGAATGAATTAATTGCCGTCGTAAAATTGAGTTGTCGCGTAGCGTTATCCGTTACAGTTGGCGGTTTGCATTTTTAAGTAGGCTTTATCGATCAGCAATGTAATGTGTTACCTGACGGAACAAGCCGTATTCCACAGCGAGTGGTGTGTAAATAAAATAGGCCGAACGATGTGCGTTACAGTGTGTAGCAGTTACGGGTTTGGTTTATTCATTACGCAGGCAAGGCGACAGTTTGTCCGTCATGACATCAACATGCTAGACGCTGTAAATGATAAGGTATAGCTTATTATTAGAGATGTGTAATGTGCTTCGTGACATTAGAATGGTAACGTAATTGTTCTATCAGTGATGGTGATTTTTCGAGGAATCAAGGTGAAATCAGCAGTGGTGTATTTGCTGTGTGCAGATAGCAGTGTTATTCCGCGTAAGCCGAATGGCGGTGCATCGGTAGGATAACAATTGATAAGAAGTATTCATGATACTATTGTTACTGCTTGTTGTCATGTCCGTCCGCAAGGATGACCGTGCGTGTTCCATTGTACGTTTGTCTAGGCAGCGGGAGGTAGGCCGGTACCCCCAACCCGATCGGTAATAGGTCCGACCCAATGCAAGCGGGCATATCCGATGAGTGAACATACCCGATCGAGGGTGAGGCGGCACTCCGTAATTCGAGGCCGAGGTGTCTAGATAGATCGAGGTTTGAACATAACCATTTCTGTCTCTAATATTCTACTCTTCTGGAACCCTGACTCGGTTCATGGAGTACTTGGAGTACTGCCGTGAGGTAGTAGTTGGGAGGGGCATAGTGGAGTCTGGAGGGTTGCTACATTGGATGACGTGACTTAAGTCGTCACGGGACAAGGTACACGAGACCCACAGTAGCTGTGGGAAAGTGTAGTGGTGGATGGCCACCACAGCTGTGCTCGACCGGCACAGGGATGACTGACCTGAAAGATAGTCAGTGAATACAAGGGCAACTCAGGATCTGGGGCAGGGATCCCAGACCTGACACTATGGCTGTGATATGATTTTGTTAGTTAAGTGTAACAAGTCATGAGTTCTCCTTAGTTAATGCTATAGTAATGAATTATCAGGAGTATAATTCATTATGGACATATAGTTATTAATGTGTGTAATTCATCAGTCCATGGGTGAAGGGATTGATGAATTGATGAGTCTGTCAGGAAGGAGATGTCCGGCTGGACACCTTCTCGATACAGTAATCCCTACACTGAAAGGAAAGTAAGTGTATATGTTGATTGAGGATGGGAGATGAAACCGGATTGGACTGGCACCAGGCGAAGGATGCTTGACAGAGTCATACAGTCGACTCTGGTGCTAGGGGTTATATGTAGCCCAGAAGTGTGACTTGACTGAACAGGTGTGCTATTGCTTTTTCTACCATCATTATGCCTATATATTATAGTGACTAAGTAGATCTATGATGTGATGATTTCATACTCATGTTGGTAGACATGAGGAATGTCTGAGAGGCAGGTGACAGGGTGGAGATGCTGGTAGTCTTTGTTGTAGTTGAGTACTCACACCAACCTCTCCGTGTTTCAGGATCTGTTATTACTATACAGTAGAAGATTCAAGAGCTGCACCATGAGCTCTATGGGCCCACTCATTCCAGTGCCTATCCAGAAGTTGATTGAGGCTATACTGGGAGTGGTTGTCTGAGTCTGCGAGATCAATGTTGGAAGGAGCTGAGTGCTGAATAAGTCGGTAGGTCTAGGTTAGGACCTCCGTCAAGAGTCCGACGAGTGTCATCCGATCCTGAGAGGATCCAACACTGAAACGTCTGGTGATTCAAGCCAGTGAAGCACTGGTGACATTCAGTCTCTGTGTAAACCTTGGTAATTGCAAGGGAGTGACCTTTCAAGTTGTGCAGAGTGATCATTGTTACCGGTCGCCATGACCTGTGTTATATGCTTCTGGCCCGGCTGGGTTATGGGACACCATGTATCAGTTGATGCTTACATAGTGTTTTTACATTGGTTACCTTTATGAAGCCAACATGTGGTCCAGTGAACTAGGACATTGATTACAACATGGGTGGAAACACCAGAGTGAAATGTTTAAGGTAGGGAGCTACCTCATGCCAACGTTATGAACTGTTGACAATGTTTGTGAAGGTAGGGAGCTACCTCATGCGATGGTGATGAACTGTTGACAGTGTATGCTAGGTTGTGATTACTACCCATGGATCAGGGTAGGTACATAATACTGTGTGAAGATCTATTGTCCAAGGACATGGAACTAAGGTTAAGTGTTTAGTCACCTGATAGACTTTACCAGTGACATTGTGTGTTCGTGTGGAGCAACCGCTTATTATGTAAGTGACATATCAGTGTGTGGGTCACTGATGAGATAGAAGAGTGACCTGGCTCTTGTGTATTTTGAGACGGTGCTACATGTACTTTTTCTGCAAGTGGGAGACCGCTAAAGTTCTAGGGTCGGCCCAGACTTCATCAGGAGTGTGACGAGTGAAATAGTACGACAGCAAGGAAGGATCCTTGTTCATCAGTGCAGTGTCAGTCAGGCAGTGGTACTGCGCTTGATCAGCCATTGCTTGGTTCTCTGGGTGAAGAGGGAACTTTGGAGAGGCAGCAGACCTTGGAGTTCCAGTCCACTGGAGGAGCCTGGGTGAGTCGCTACCACGACTGGACAACCGCACGAGCTATCGTCCGCCTCCATGATGAATACTCATCTGCGTCTTTGATCTTGTACATAGTTCTTCTAGTCTGGCTTCCAGCCATCCTCCTCTGTGTTGTGGTTGACGTAGTTCAGAATTAAATTTTGTTCTCTTAGCTATGACTTTGTGCAGTGATATGACTGGTGTCTGGTCCGAGCCCCCTTGGGGTTTGGAACCCTAGGTGAGGGAGGGAAGGTTAAGCTGTCCCGGCTTGTGTGGGGCCTGGTAGATGTAGAGTGCTATTGAGGTGGTTGGAGCAAAGGCAGGGGATAGTATCTATCGTGGCAAACCAGTCCAAGCCCCGGCGGTCTTGTCACAAGAGAGAGTGGGGGCCCGTCCGGGATCTTCTCTTTGTTCTGACATCTCGTAGGAATAGGTTATAGTGTCATCTGTCCTATACCTATTATCTACTTGACGAGTAGGGCTACTGAAACCTTTCTCTTCGACGTGGACAGACATTTAGTTAAGTTAGTATAGATACATAGTTACAGTGTTGGTTGGAGTACAGTTAGCATTGTGATTGGGTATTGCATATCTATACTGATACTAAGTTACACTAAGCATGGCTACTCGTACTTTAGATTTAGCTAAGGTGCGGGCATCTGCAACTGAGATGGGATTGGAAGGTGGGGAATTCAAAGCCTATGTACTGGAAGTAGAGAGAGACTTCAGAGCAGAAGAGAGGGAGAGAAGAAAGTCAGAAATTGAGCTGGAAGCTCGAAAGGTAGCACTTGAAGAGCAAAAGTTGGTGGCAGACCAACAGGCACAAAAACTGGCAGCTGACATAGAGTCTAAGAAATTAGATGCTAGGAAGTTGGAAATGGAACATGAGTTCCGTATGAAGCAACTTGAGGTAGAGGCTAAATCGGTTGGTGAGTCTGAGGGAGCAGTAGGTGGAGTAGCTTTACCTAGCTCATCAGTAGCCAGCAGACCAGCTTACCATGCTATGAAATGGCCGTTTCCACCATTTGACCCGGACCAAGAGAAGATAGATCAATTCTTAGAGAAGTTCGAGGCAATGTGTAAAGCTATGGGTTTAGAGCCTGAGCGTTGGAATCTTAAGCTTTCACAAGGACTCCGTGGCACCGCGTACGAAGTGTATGCGCGTCTTCCCCCAGGGATGGAAAATGATTATCCAACCCTGAAATCGGCTCTTTTGAAAAGATTCGAAATGACAGCCCATGCTTACAGGCGGAGGTTCAGAACTTCCAAGAGAGAACCAGGTGAGATGTTCTCGGCCTATAGTGTGAGGTTGAACTCATACCTGTTGAAGTGGATGGCATTGGCCAATTTCAAAGAGGATTATGAGAGTCTGAGAGAGTTGATGGTGGTGGATCAAATGAAAATGCAGATGTCCAAGCCTTTAAGGAATTTCTTAGGGGAAAATGGGGCGGAAAGGCTAGACATAGTAAATAAGTTAGCTGAAAGGTATGTGGAAGTCTATGGTGAGACTGGGGATTCCAGTCAGACTGATTCACAGAAAAAGCAGAAGGGGCTTGATCAGAAGCCCAAGACCAAAGGTCCCAAAGAATCATCCAATGTAGCAGATCCTGTGGTAAAAGACTCTGGTAAGAAACCCGATAAGCCAAGCCCTCCCGCCTCCCCAAAACGGAAGTGGAGTAAGAAGTTGTGTAAGCACTGTAAGTCTCCTTCCCATAATACTGTAGATTGTCTGAGGAAGCCAAAGGACTTGCACTTTGCGTGTCTCGCCTCTACTAGAGGTAGACCTAGCGAGACCACCCCTAAGGGTCGGGAGAAACCAAAGTCTAAGAAATCACCTGTGATCGAAACGATAGAGGTGAATGGGAAGCAGGTGGAATGTCTACACGATACAGGATTGCAGTTTGAAGCTGTAATCTCATCCCACCTTGTGAGCCCAGGGCAGCTCACCGGCGAGACAAGAGAATTTCAGCTAGCCATGAGGAGCTCTGTAGCTATGGACTTGCCGATTGCTCGGATTGACATTCGGTGCAGGTACGTTACGGGTAGCATCCAGGCGGCTGTGCTGCCTGATCCTATTTACCCTTTGATCCTCGGTCGTCCGCATGTATTCCTGGGGGACCCCAGGGAACATTGTCTAGTGAGCGCTAGGCAGGCCAGGGCTAAGGATGGAGAAAGGCAGTGTGGTAAGGAAATAGACCATTCTCTTGCGAGGTTAGTGAGCAGTGCTCAAAGTAGGGACCCGACTTGGCGTCCTTACTTACTGGAGGTGTCCCAAAGTCCTGTCCCGCCAACTCCGGGTCAGTTCTATGTAGAAAACCGGTTGCTTTATCGTAGAGCCGGGCAAGGGGATAGCCAGTACGGTCAGATGGTAGTCCCTACTGACTACAGATCCCGCTTGGTACATAGAGTGCATACCTTATCCTTAACCGGACATAAGGATGTGGGGACAACAGTCCAGTGTCTTTCCAGCCACTACCACTGGCCTGGAATGACAGGCGACGTGCGGAGATATATCCGGTCGTGCCCAACGTGTTGTCTGGCAGCACCAAAGCACAAGACCAGAAACGGTTTATCTCTGCAGATTGGAGATAGGGTTCTCGCGCTTCTCCCAATCGAGGGGGCGGAATTCGAACTCGGATGGCAGGGCCCTTTTCCTGTGGAGCGGATAATGTCCCGATCCACGTATGAGGTGAAGGTCCGCGGGGAATTGCGTAAGTTCCATTGTACTCTCCTTCAGAATTTGGAGAGGTCCGAGGTAGTTTCTCCACAAGATAGTGCGACTACCATCGCGCTAGATTCGGTTCTGGGTCCAGACGAGGGCGAGGAAGACTCAGTCCTACGCAGTACATCCTGTGGGGAGGGTCTGCGGTCTCCTGAGCGTTCAACCGTAGATCGAGCGAACGGGCTCCGTCGGGTAGAGGCCCATGGTGTTAAGCACACTGGGAATCGAGGTCGAACAGGCGAAGTCACAACTGGCACGACGGGATCGTCGGGTGACTCGATACGCCGACAGACTCACTGTCCTTACTCGCGGGAGAGAAGGCAGGAGCAAGGGTACTCCAGACGAACCTGGAGTAAGCGACCATTCATTTCGGTCGACATCCGCGAACAGTCCACGAAGGTGATGCCTAGTCGGGATAGGAAATATCCTATTGTCGGAAGGGACGAACGAACCTTCAGTAAAGTAACCGATGGCCTGCAACAGGTGGATGCGGAACAGTCCAGTGTAGACAGATCCTGTAAGCCAATCACCAGTCCGTTACGTTTCGGGCCTAATCGCTGGAGATAACGTATGTTTGAGGCGGTGGTTGGTGACTCAGCATCCATACCATTCTGGTGGATCTCCGCAGGGAAAGTGAATGTTATGGAACGTCTTTTCCTGGGAATCCAATCTTGATAGAGTAGAGGTTCAGAGTTCAGACCGATCTTTGTCTAGTGAGTTCGACCGGGTCGACCATCTTAAGTGGGGGCCTATGTGACGAAACGGATAAAGAACGGCAGATCTCTGCATAATATCCCTTTGAAGGGAGTGCGATGCGTTGGTCTCCCTTGAATTAATATCAATTAATAGGGGATTCCCCGTCGAAAAATAGTGCGGGGAGGAGCTATTCTAGTTATTTATAGAAAATCTAGAATGTTCCCTCCAGTGCGTACATGGTAGAGATCTCTAAGTTCACGCGTGCTTCATGCAGCACGGGGTTGGTGAAACTTATCGTGACTCTGGTTTTCTTCATGTATCATGAAAGTCACGCGGCCCGTGTAGGCGAGTGGAAGGCGCACTGACTTTGTCGTGAGCAGTCGCCCACCAAACCTCAGCGTAGACAGATCGCAGCCAAGAGGCTGATATAATTGTGATGTCAATATTCGCGGCCAGTGCGGACATCTACAGTCAAGGGTTGTGATTCTTCAATCACAGGTTAGTTGAGTACTTATTCTATTATTTAATTGTTGTCGTGATGCCGTGCTGATTCCCGGAATGAATTAATTGCCGTCGTAAAATTGAGTTGTCGCGTAGCGTTATCCGTTACAGTTGGCGGTTTGCATTTTTAAGTAGGCTTTATCGATCAGCAATGTAATGTGTTACCTGACGGAACAAGCCGTATTCCACAGCGAGTGGTGTGTAAATAAAATAGGCCGAACGATGTGCGTTACAGTGTGTAGCAGTTACGGGTTTGGTTTATTCATTACGCAGGCAAGGCGACAGTTTGTCCGTCATGACATCAACATGCTAGACGCTGTAAATGATAAGGTATAGCTTATTATTAGAGATGTGTAATGTGCTTCGTGACATTAGAATGGTAACGTAATTGTTCTATCAGTGATGGTGATTTTTCGAGGAATCAAGGTGAAATCAGCAGTGGTGTATTTGCTGTGTGCAGATAGCAGTGTTATTCCGCGTAAGCCGAATGGCGGTGCATCGGTAGGATAACAATTGATAAGAAGTATTCATGATACTATTGTTACTGCTTGTTGTCATGTCCGTCCGCAAGGATGACCGTGCGTGTTCCATTGTACGTTTGTCTAGGCAGCGGGAGGTAGGCCGGTACCCCCAACCCGATCGGTAATAGGTCCGACCCAATGCAAGCGGGCATATCCGATGAGTGAACATACCCGATCGAGGGTGAGGCGGCACTCCGTAATTCGAGGCCGAGGTGTCTAGATAGATCGAGGTTTGAACATAACCATTTCTGTCTCTAATATTCTACTCTTCTGGAACCCTGACTCGGTTCATGGAGTACTTGGAGTACTGCCGTGAGGTAGTAGTTGGGAGGGGCATAGTGGAGTCTGGAGGGTTGCTACATTGGATGACGTGACTTAAGTCGTCACGGGACAAGGTACACGAGACCCACAGTAGCTGTGGGAAAGTGTAGTGGTGGATGGCCACCACAGCTGTGCTCGACCGGCACAGGGATGACTGACCTGAAAGATAGTCAGTGAATACAAGGGCAACTCAGGATCTGGGGCAGGGATCCCAGACCTGACACTATGGCTGTTATATGATTTTGTTAGTTAAGTGTAACAAGTCATGAGTTCTCCTTAGTTAATGCTATAGTAATGAATTATCAGGAGTATAATTCATTATGGACATATAGTTATTAATGTGTGTAATTCATCAGTCCATGGGTGAAGGGATTGATGAATTGATGAGTCTGTCAGGAAGGAGATGTCCGGCTGGACACCTTCTCGATACAGTAATCCCTACACTGAAAGGAAAGTAAGTGTATATGTTGATTGAGGATGGGAGATGAAACCGGATTGGACTGGCACCAGGCGAAGGATGCTTGACAGAGTCATACAGTCGACTCTGGTGCTAGGGGTTATATGTAGCCCAGAAGTGTGACTTGACTGAACAGGTGTGCTATTGCTTTTTCTACCATCATTATGCCTATATATTATAGTGACTAAGTAGATCTATGATGTGATGATTTCATACTCATGTTGGTAGACATGAGGAATGTCTGAGAGGCAGGTGACAGGGTGGAGATGCTGGTAGTCTTTGTTGTAGTTGAGTACTCACACCAACCTCTCCGTGTTTCAGGATCTGTTATTACTATACAGTAGAAGATTCAAGAGCTGCACCATGAGCTCTATGGGCCCACTCATTCCAGTGCCTATCCAGAAGTTGATTGAGGCTATACTGGGAGTGGTTGTCTGAGTCTGCGAGATCAATGTTGGAAGGAGCTGAGTGCTGAATAAGTCGGTAGGTCTAGGTTAGGACCTCCGTCAAGAGTCCGACGAGTGTCATCCGATCCTGAGAGGATCCAACACTGAAACGTCTGGTGATTCAAGCCAGTGAAGCACTGGTGACATTCAGTCTCTGTGTAAACCTTGGTAATTGCAAGGGAGTGACCTTTCAAGTTGTGCAGAGTGATCATTGTTACTGTCGCCATGACCTGTGTTATATGCTTCTGGCCCGGCTGGGTTATGGGACACCATGTATCAGTTGATGCTTACATAGTGTTTTTACATTGGTTACCTTTATGAAGCCAACATGTGGTCCAGTGAACTAGGACATTGATTACAACATGGGTGGAAACACCAGAGTGAAATGTTTAAGGTAGGGAGCTACCTCATGCCAACGTTATGAACTGTTGACAATGTTTGTGAAGGTAGGGAGCTACCTCATGCGATGGTGATGAACTGTTGACAGTGTATGCTAGGTTGTGATTACTACCCATGGATCAGGGTAGGTACATAATACTGTGTGAAGATCTATTGTCCAAGGACATGGAACTAAGGTTAAGTGTTTAGTCACCTGATAGACTTTACCAGTGGCATTGTGTGTTCGTGTGGAGCAACCGCTTATTATGTAAGTGACATATCAGTGTGTGGGTCACTGATGAGATAGAAGAGTGACCTGGCTCTTGTGTATTTTGAGACGGTGCTACATGTACTTTTTCTGCAAGTGGGAGACCGCTAAAGTTCTAGGGTCGGCCCAGACTTCATCAGGAGTGTGACGAGTGAAATAGTACGACAGCAAGGAAGGATCCTTGTTCATCAGTGCAGTGTCAGTCAGGCAGTGGTACTGCGCTTGATCAGCCATTGCTTGGTTCTCTGGGTGAAGAGGGAACTTTGGAGAGGCAGCAGACCTTGGAGTTCCAGTCCACTGGAGGAGCCTGGGTGAGTCGCTACCACGACTGGACAACCGCACGAGCTATCGTCCGCCTCCATGATGAATACTCATCTGCGTCTTTGATCTTGTACATAGTTCTTCTAGTCTGGCTTCCAGCCATCCTCCTCTGTGTTGTGGTTGACGTAGTTCAGAATTAAATTTTGTTCTCTTAGCTATGACTTTGTGCAGTGATATGACTGGTGTCTGGTCCGAGCCCCCTTGGGGTTTGGAACCCTAGGTGAGGGAGGGAAGGTTAAGCTGTCCCGGCTTGTGTGGGGCCTGGTAGATGTAGAGTGCTATTGAGGTGGTTGGAGCAAAGGCAGGGGATAGTATCTATCGTGGCAAACCAGTCCAAGCCCCGGCGGTCTTGTCACAGTCTTGCCAGATGTTTTTTGTCTCAAAAAGCATATTATTACTTTTTTTGAAAGGCTGCGAGGTAGTTGCTTGGGAAGCTGTTACTACCGATCTGACTGGGTCAATAATGCAATTAAGGTAATCAGCCATCGAGAGGATGAAGCTTGACGAGTGTTAAAGGTTGAACACCACATGTCTTTAGATACAATGTCCATTTCTTATGTGTTTCCATGCCAAGATGTGTGTATTTTTGTATTTCTACACCAATGTATATAACAGAAGGGTTGACTCTGACAAGGTTAAAATATTAACCCAGTATTGTATATAGAGTGTACATGAAAGATGACATCTTTCATGAAGAAGCCCCGGGGGAGCATGTCAGAGTCTAATGTATTGCCAGCAGAGATGCAGGGACATCGTTACGCCCGCCAGGCGAATAGTCCCTAGCGGGGATGCTGTAACATCGTTACGCCCGCCAGGCGAGTATTAGTTACCTGCCTGCGAGGTTGCCGGCTGACGAGACAGCCAGCGGTCAGGCAAGGACAAAGCAGGACGCACGCAGGCCTCGTGAAGCCACTTCAGGTGGGCAGGCGCGTTGCGAGAAATAGCCAGACAGCTCTGGGACTCGGACTCGACTGGACGTATGATGGGAGAAAGGCTTGTGTAGTTCTGTGGCCCGAAAGTCGAGTGCTTGTACATCTTGTGAGACTGATTGTAAGCTGTGGGTTGCCTGTAAGTGTATTGTTATAACTTGTGTATTGTAATGATCATCTCTAGATCGTGATCTGTAAATAAATCCATCGAAACTTCGTGTCGTTGAGTCTCAAGTCAAATCACGTTGTACTTGTACTGTCTCACATGTGTTAGGTTAACGAGCCAGGTTTAAGACCCTGACATTCGGATTTGCTCATTTCTGCATGTGGTAACATATATGAGTGGTTCAACAGGGTGAACTAATGTGTTTATTCTGGGGTTTTGCTCATTTCTGTAGTTTGCCATTGTTTCTGAGCGGCCGGCTCACATATCCCGTAAGTAACGCTGCCGATTCTCGCGCAGCTGCGTTTGCTCACGTGGATAAACGGGATTTCGGAGAAAGTCACTAGCCACTAGGCCAGGAAGACCGCCTTGGTTGGCTTAAGTAAACAATTATGACGTGTCGTTCCTGTGAGGAGGCACGCTGATGTGAAGTTAGTATAGGTGAATATGCTGAGGTGCCTCGTATGAGTAGATACTATGAGGTGAAGTTCGTACTAGGAGACGCTCTAAGTCTGAGCAGACACTTTGAGGTGAATATCGTATGTCTAGACACTTTTAGGTGATTATCGTATGTCTAGACACCTTCGGGTGAATATTGTATATCTAGACACTTTGAGGTGAATATCCTATGTCTAGACACTTTGAGGTGAATATCGTATGTCTAGACACTTTGAGGTGAATATCGTATGTCTAGACACTTTGAGGTGAATATCGTATCCCTAGACTCTTTGTAGTGAAGTTCGTAAATTTTTTAACGACGCCGGTATCTCAAATATGCAGACAGCCGAGCTTTCAAAGCTTAGTAAATGTAAGTAAAGTTAAGAACGCATTTGCTTCCCATGTAATCAAGTCTGCAGACAGATGAGCTCTCAAAGCTTAGTAAATGTAAGTAAAGTTAAGAATGCATTTACTTTCCATGTAATCAAGTCTGCAGACAGACGAGCTCTCACAGCTTAGTAAATGTAAGTAAAGCTAAGAAAGCATTTACTCCCTATGAAATCAATTCTGCAGACAGACGAGCTCTCACAGCTTAGTAAATGTAAGTAAAGTTAACAACCCAATTACTTTCCATGTAATCAAGTCTGCAGACAGATGATCTCTACAAGCTTAGTAAATGCAAGTAAAGTTAAGAAAGCATTTAATTCCCATGTAATCAAGTCTGCAGATAGACTAGCTCTCACAGCTTAGTAAATGTAAGTAAAGTTAAGAACGTATTTACTTCTCATGTAGTCATGTCTGCAGAGAGATGAGCTCTCACAGCTTAGTAAATTTAAGTAAAGTTAAGAATGCATTTACTTCCCATGTAATCAAGTCTGCAGACAGACGAGTTCTATAAGCTTAGTAAATGTAAGTAAAGTTAAGAACGCATTTACTTTCCATGTAATCAAGTCTGGAGACAGACGAGCTCTATAAGCTTAGTAAATGTAAATAAAGTTAAGAATGCATTTACTTCCAATGTAATCAAGTCTGCAGAGAGATGAGCTCTCACAGCTTAGTAAATGTAAGTAAAGTTAAGAATGCATTTACTTCCCATGTAATCAAGTCTGCAGACAGACGAGTTCTATAAGCTTAGTAAATATAAATAAAGTTAAGAATGCATTTACTTCCAATGTAATCAAGTCTGCAGAGAGATGAGCTCTCACAGCTTAGTAAATGTAAGTAAAGTTAAGAATGCATTTACTATCCATGTAATCGAGTCTGCAGACAGACTAGCTTTCACAGCTTAGTAAATGTAAGTAAAGTTAAGAAAGCATTTACTTCCTATATAATCAAGTCTGCAGACAGACGAGCTCTCACAGCTTAATAAATGCAAGTAAAGTTAAGAACGCATTTACCTTCCATGTAATCAAGTCTGCAGACAGACGAGCTCTATAAGCTTAGAAAATGTAAGTAACGTTAAGAAAGCATTTAATCCCCATGTAATCAAGTCTGCAGAGAGACGAGCTCTCACAACTTAGTAAATGTAAGTAAAGTTTACATTGTCTTTACTTCTCATGTAATCAAGTCTGCAGACAGACGAGCTCTCACAGTTTAGTAAATGTAAGTAAAATTAAGAACGCATTTACTTTCCATGTAATCTCGTGGTACCTATTTTAGGCTGGGACGACCTGGAAGCCTATGCCAATTAAACAAATTCAATATTTATGGGATTCGAATACAAGACCACCGGGCCGATAGGCAAGCAAACTAACCACTGCGCAACCGCGCCTTGAAAGACGTGAGCTAATTATCTATCCGAGACTGCATTTCATTATCAAGAGCAACATATAAAGCTACTCCCATGACCGATACTATCGTACGGCTGTCAAATGTTACATTGTCACGCATACTCATCATCATTATGTGCCATCTCAAGCGATCACCAGAGCGTGGATCAGCTCATTGTTCTTGTCTCGACCATACCACGAGACCAGGCCTTCCAGGTATTTACTTCTCTGCCTTCCCTCTGTTCTCTTCCCCTCAATGCCAAATTTGTAACCCTTTGAAAATAAAGTTCGTTCGTTTGTTCAATTGTCATCAAGTTCTCCAATGTATTTGTTCTCATCACGTATCCAATAACAAAAACGGTGGCTGTCTACGTCTAATTTCTCTAATCAGTTTACGGTTTGTATTATTATTCTTGTTGCATATCCTTTACAGGACGTTGCAGTCAACACCAGCACTTTTTTACTGTTGTGATGTTTTGGCAAGTTTACGTTCAGTAGTTTACCATTGCTTTCTGAACGACCGACACCCATACCATTTCGCAAAAAACTAACGCAACGCGGTCTGCTGCCAAATCGCGCGAAGCTGTATTTCAAACGCGGGTATGTGGGATCACGAACTGCGTCCTTAAACCCTTCGCCACGGATCATTAGACAGTTAACATTTAGAAAATTATCTGGGATGTATAATACCTGTGATTTAAGGGTTAGTGAACGCAGTTTCACAATTCCCAAATATACCAGGTCGAAGGTTAGTAAACGCAGTTTCACAATTCCCTAACATAGCATGTCGAGAGTTAGAAATCGCAGTTTCACAATTCCCCAGCATACCAACTCAACGATTATTGAACGCAGTTTCACAATTCCCTAACATAGCAGGTCGAGAGTTAGAAATCGCAGTTTCACAATTCCCCAGCATACCAACTCAACGATTATTGAACGCAGTTTCACAATTCCCCAACATACCAGGTCGAGGGTTAGTGAACGCAGTTTCACAATTTCCTAACATAGCAGGTCGAAGGTTAGTGAACGCAGTTTTACATTTCCCCAGCATACCAACTCAACGATTAGTGAACGCAGTTTCACAATTCCCCAAAATACCAGGTCGAGGGTTAGTGAACGCAGTTTCACAATTCCCCAAAATACCAGGTCGAGGGTTAGTGAACGCAGTTTCACAATTCCCCAACATACCAGGTCGAGTGTTAGAAATTTATTGCAGGCGATATGATAGCATGGCTACCGTCGATTTCGATTGTACGAGAGTTAGTAGGTCAAATAGCAATGACAAACTACTGAATGTAAACATTGCCAAGTATATCACAGATAGCCAATGAATGCTGGGGTTGCTTGCAACATACTGTAAAAAAAACGAGCAACTAACTTGTTATAACGGAAAGCTAGGTACACGCAGAACCTGCGCTAGTAGAAACAAATCATGTGACATTTGAGGACTAAACCCAAACCGCTGTGTTGTACATAAGTATCATGGAAATAGTACCATCGATGCTTAAGTCAGACACAAGCATCATTCAAATATCTGTCCATTAAAATCTTCTTCTTATAGTTCATACCGTGTTGCGTTGGTGATCATATCTGCCCACAGCCTTCCGTCTTTTGTGTTGGTGATCATATCTGTCCACAGCCTTCTGTCTTTTGTGTTGGTGATCATACCTGTTCACATCCATCTGTCTTTTGTATTGGTGATCAAACCTGTTCACAGTCTTCCGTCTTTTGTGTTGGTGATCATATCTGTTCACAGCCTTCTGTCTTGTGTGTTGGTGATCATATCTGCTCACAGCCTTCTGTCTTTTGTGTTGGTGATTAAATCTGTTCACAGCCTCCTGGCTTTTGTGTTGGTGATCATATCTGTTCACAGCCTTCCGTCTTTTGTGTTGGTGATCATATCTGTTCACAGCCTTCTGTCTTTTGTGTTGGTGATCATATTTCTTCACAGCCTGTCTTTTGTGTTGGTGATCATATCTGTTCACAGCCTGTCTTTTGTGTTGGTGATCATATCTGTTCACAGCCTTCCGTCTTTTGTGATGGTGATCATATCTGCTCACAGCATTCCGTCTTTTGTGTTGGTGATCATATCTGCTCACAGCCTTCTGTCTTTTGTATTGGTGATCATATCTGTTCCCAGCCTTCTGTCTTTTGTGTTGGTGATCATATCTGTTCACAGCCTTCAGTATTTTGTGTTGGTGATCATATCTGCTCACAGCCTTCCGTCTTTTGTGTTGGTGATCATATCTGTTCACAACCTTCTATCTTTTGTGTTGGTGATCATATCTGTTCACAGCCTTCAGTCTTTTGTGTTGGTGATCATATCTGTTCACAGCCTTCTGTCTTTTGTGTTGGTGATCATATCTGTTCACAGCCTTCGGTCTTTTGTGTTGGTGATCATATCTGTTCACAGCCTGTCTTTTGTGTTGGTGATCATATCTGTTCACAGCCTTCTGTCTTTTGTATTGGTGATGATATCTGCTCACAGCCTTCCGTCTTTTGTGTTGGTGATCATATCTGTTCACAGCCTTCTGTCTTTTGTGTTGGTGATCATATCTGTTCACAGCCTTCTGTTTTTGTGTTGGTGATCATATTTGTTCACAGCCTTCCGTCTTTTATGTTGGTGATCATATTTGTTCACAGCCTTCTGTCTTTTGTGTCGGTGACCAAATCTGTCCACAACCTTCCGTCTTTTGTGTTGGTGATCATATCTGTTCACAGCCTTCTGTCTTTTGTGTTGGTGATCATATCTGTTCACAGCCTTCTGTCTTTTGTGTTGGTGATCATATCTGTCCACAGCCTTCTATCTTTTGTGTTGGTGACCAAATCTGTTCACAACCTTCCGTCTTTTGTGTTGGTGATCATATCTGTTCACAGCCTGTCTTTTGTGTTGGTGATCATATCTGTTCCCAGCCTTCTGTCTTTTGTGTTGGTGATCATATCTGTTCACAGCCTTCTGTATTTTGTGTTGGTGATCATATCTGCTCACAGCCTTTCGTCTTTTGTGTTGGTGATCATATCTGTTCACAACCTTCTATCTTTTGTGTTGGTGATCATATCTGTTCACAGCCTTCTGTCTTTTGTGTTGGTGATCATATCTGTTCACAGCCTTCTGTCTTTTGTGTTGGTGATCATATCTGTTCACAGCCTTCCGTCTTTTGTGTTGGTGATCATATCTGTTCACAGCCTGTCTTTTGTGTTGGTGATCAATCTGTTCACAGCCTTCTGTTTTTTGTGTTGGTGATGATATCTGCTCACAGCCTTCCGTCTTTTGTGTTGGTGATCATATCTGTTCACAGCCTTCTGTCTTTTGTGTTGGTGATCATATCTGTTCACAGCCTTCTGTTTTTGTGTTGGTGATCATATTTGTTCACAGCATTCCGTCTTTTGTGTTGGTGATCATATTTGTTCACAGCCTTCTATCTTTTGTGTTGGTGATCATATCTGTTCACAGCCTTCTGTCTTTTGTGTTGGTGATCATATCTGTTCACAGCCTTCTGTCTTTTGTGTTGGTGATCATATCTGTTCACAGCCTTCCGTCTTTTGTGTTGGTGATCATATCTGTTCACAGCCTGTCTTTTGTGTTGGTGATCAATCTGTTCACAGCCTTCTGTCTTTTGTGTTGGTGATGATATCTGCTCACAGCCTTCCGTCTTTTGTGTTGGTGATCATATCTGTTCACAGCCTTCTGTCTTTTGTGTTGGTGATCATATCTGTTCACAGCCTTCTGTTTTTGTGTTGGTGATCATATTTGTTCACAGCCTTCCGTCTTTTGTGTTGGTGATCATATTTGTTCACAGCCTTCTGTCTTTTGTGTTGGTGACCAAATCTGTCCACAACCTTCCGTCTTTTGTGTTGGTGATCATATCTGTTCACAGCCTTCTGTCTTTTGTGTTGGTGATCATATCTGTTCACAGCCTTCTGTCTTTTGTGTTGGTGATCATATCTGTCCACAGCCTTCTGTCTTTTGTATTGGTGACCAAATCTGTTCACAACCTTCCGTCTTTTGTGTTGGTGATCATATCTGTTCACAGCCTTCTGTCTTTTGTGTTGGTGACCAAATCTGTCCACAACCTTCCGTCTTTTGTGTTGGTGATCATATCTGTTCACAGCCTTCTGTCTTTTTTGTAGGTGATCATGTCTGTCCACAACCTTCCGTCTTTTGTGTTGGTGATCATATCTGTTCACAGCCTTCTGTCTTTTGTGTTGGTGATCATATCTGTTCCCAGCCTTCTGTCTTTTGTGTTGGTGATCATATCTGTTCCCAGACTTCTGTCTTTTGTGTTGGTGATCATATCTGTTCCCAGCCTTCTGTCTTGTGTGTTGGTGATCATATCTGCTCACAGCCTTCTATCTTTTGTGTTGGTGATCATATCTGTCTACAGCCTTCTGTCTTTTGTGTTGGTGATCATATCTGTTCCCAGCCTTCTGTCTTTTGTGTTGGTGATCATATCTGTTCCCAGCCTTCTATCTTTTGTGTTGGTGATCATATCTGCTCACAGCCTTCTATCTTTTGTGTTGGTGATCATATCTGTTCCCAGCCTTCTGTCTTTTATGTTGGTGATCATATCTGTTCACAGCCTTCTGTATTTTGTGTTGGTGATCATATCTGTTCCCAGCCTTCTGTCTTTTGTGTTGGTGATCATATCTGTTCCCAGACTTCTGTCTTTTGTGTTGGTGATCATATCTGTTCCCAACCTTCTATCTTTTGTGTTGGTGATCATATCTGCTCACAGCCTTCTATCTTTTGTGTTGCTGATCATATCTGTCCACAGCCTTCTGTCTTTTGTGTTGGTGATCATATCTGTTCACAGCCTTCTATCTTTTGTGTTGGTGATCATATCTGTTCCCAGCCTTCTGTCTTTTATGTTGGTGATCATATCTGTTCACAGCCTTCTGTCTTTTGTGTTGGTGATCATATCTGTTCCCAGCCTTCTGTCTTTTGTGTTGGTGATCATATCTGTTCCCAGACTTCTGTCTTTTGTGTTGGTGATCATATCTGTTCCCAGCCTTCTGTCTTGCGTGTTGGTGATCATATCTGCTCACAGCCTTCTATCTTTTGTGTTGGTGATCATATCTGTCCACAGCCTTCTGTCTTTTGTGTTGGTGATCATATCTGTTCCCAGCCTTCTGTCTTTTGTGTTGGTGATCATATCTGTTCCCAGCCTTCTATCTTTTGTGTTGGTGATCATATCTGCTCACAGCCTTCTATCTTTTGTGTTGGTGATCATATCTGTTCCCAGCCTTCTGTCTTTTATGTTGGTGATCATATCTGTTCACAGCCTTCTGTCTTTTGTGTTGGTGATCATATCTGTTCCCAGCCTTCTGTCTTTTGTGTTGGTGATCATATCTGTTCCCAGACTTCTGTCTTTTGTGTTGGTGATCATATCTGTTCCCAGCCTTCTATCTTTTGTGTTGGTGATCATATCTGCTCACAGCCTTCTATCTTTTGTGTTGCTGATCATATCTGTCCACAGCCTTCTGTCTTTTGTGTTGGTGATCATATCTGTTCACATCCTTCTATCTTTTGTGTTGGTGATCATATCTGTTCCCAGCCTTCTGTCTTTTATGTTGGTGATCATATCTGTTCACAGCCTTCTGTCTTTTGTGTTGGTGATCATATCTGTTCACAGCCTTCTGTCTTGTGTGTTGGTGATCATATCTGTTCACAGCCTTCTGTCTTTTGTGTTGGTGATCATCTTATACCAATGTTCCTCTATGCCATGATGATAAACTGCCCAGTATCTTTTCTCTTGGTCTTCCCCTGCTTCTCTTCCACCCCAACCACCCTCCCAACTTTCAGATTGTGAAGATACTAGTGAAAATTAAGAAATTATATAAATTATGTAAACATAATCCTCTTAGACAACAACAATAATATTTCTACCATGCAATAAGCTATTGGGGCAACTTTACAGTCTACTGGTCTTTGAAAACCCACTGGTTAGAGTTTTCTGAATAGACGGAAATGGGAATTCCGTGTTTGTTTGCACTTTCATCTAGGACAATTACATTAAGTATAAAACTGCTTTTAAGTGAACTCAGTTGGGTTGACGTAACCGTACTCGTGATATACAACCTAACTCATAGATTAATTAATTAGAAGGTTTGATGTGGGCTGGGAGAACGGGTGCGTCTAGTTGTCTAGGCATGGCAATGCAAGGGTTTCATCTTTCTACCCCACAGCCCTGTCGATAGCTCGTAGAGATTTCGCCATGGACGTGCCAGTAGTCATTGTTGTCAATTGTTCTGTCTTTGACATGACCCACGCGTTTGGCAATGACGATATATTGTTTGTTTGTAGTGGGAGTGGTGGAGGATATCAGTTGCTTGTTGTTTTCGCCTTGTTTTATCTTCTTCATGGAATATTGTCTTCAAGAAGTATTGACAGCGGTGTACATAACCAAATCATGTAAGCTTTCAATGTCTTACATCTGTTTAGTTTTCTTGTCGCCTGTAATACCTATTTATTCCCTCACAACAACTTTCACTGCATAATCCTCTTCGTTGATGAAATGTGTATACATTATACATGCATACAATGTTGAAATGTGTCGAGTGTCTATGCATATTAGACTCCGTGAACACGGTACAGATAATCAGTTTGTCCTCTGAATGGATAGACAGCATTCGGAAGTAGCGCTTCGCATCCTTTATCTAGATTGATGTATCCTCCTGGACTTGCCGGAGTAAAAGGTAATGGACGCGTAGACCAGCTAACATATAATGCGTCAACATAAACAGGAAGAAGCATGGACAGGGCCGATGCAGACTCGGCTAGCGGGTGCTGAGCACACGTATTCAGGGTGAAGCACGTCGATTCCGCCTTTGGGGTGACGAGAGGAGATTTAACAACCAACTCATTGGAACAGTGAGCAGATATATTTTGGGATTGCTGCTGCATCGGAGGACTGAGCACGCATGGGAATGCCCGGTGTGCAGTGACGTCTTTCGACATAGTAAAACATTTATATGCAACATTTTGCATTTTAATATCGAAATCATAACTCCATGTTTTCTTCTCCTTCTCGTTTATCTTGTTGTATACAGAAAGGAACAGTATATCCCATGCGCTCCTACATACCAAGATTTCTTTGTAATGTGAAATCAGTGATTACGGATGTTTTTTTCTTTTCCACTGTGTGGTTTTCCTCGGAGATTACCCCTTCATTACTTATTTAACGTATCTGAAAATGGCACTTTGTACGGCGAATCTCAGCACATTGGACATCAAATAAAAGTGCTATTAATATTTTGTCCGGCCTGATCTTTTATTTATCAGCGTCGAACCTTCAGTGGATTAATATATAAATCTGCATACAGTTGTTAATTGATATTCCTAATGGAGATCTCCCGGCAATAGCGACATAATGATGCCAAGTGTAACAGTCTAGCGGTTTACAAGTGTGGGAAAACAAAACAATGTACTTATTCCCTTAGTGAATTTAAACATAGGCGCCATAAATAGTTAGTTAGTTAGTCAGTTAGTCAGTAAGTCAGTCAGTCAGTCAGTCAGTCAGTCAGTCAGTCAGTCAGTCAGTCGCGGTTCCACTCTCACGGCAACGGGTCATCCCCATTATGCTCCGTGCCTGTGACAGTGAATATCACACAACATGCCCCTGACTGCCCAATGTGAAAAGTAGAACAGACAGGAATCTCGGCAAGTCAACAGCCCGCACAGATACACTGTGCATAATGCCGCCGCCAGAATGCTACCACAAAAGTCTTCCACGAAAAATACAGTTCATCGTCGATGGAATCGGCAATCACCAGAAAGACTTCATTGACCCGGGTCTTATCCCACATGGCTCGGTCTCTTTCGAGCAGGGAGAACCGTCGAAAGCGCCGCAGAAAGCATGAACTCCGTAGCTCCAGCGACGACTCCAAGGAGTCTCCTGAAAAATGCACTCGTGAACCGAAAAGGCAAACCAGTCAATTCAGTGACAGCCGGCCATTGTTGCGAATATGCAATTCACTGTGCAAACAACAGCGGACAGATGTAAAAGCATTCCACGCGAATTTCACAGCTCACAGTGTCGCCCACGCACTCACTCAGTAGCAGGGTGACGGAACCATGTACTACCAGTCCAACATGAGGAAAATGCGAATGCAAACCGCAGCCACAAGCATAAACACGCCACAGGCCTTAAAGGTTCACTGCCTAACCGCCATGTTGGGGACCAAAAGTCCAGACGCCATAAATAAAATATTGCACGATTTCTTGCCTCGCATATTTCGCTCCATCTCGTCAAGTGCATACTGCAGATGTATATATTTTGTTATATGAAAAATGAATGATACTTTGTGTCGCCTGTCGTCCCTGGGGGGAAGTGGAATCAACAAGCACACTTTTCCTTCTTCCCTACTATCAGCTTGCGCGTCTGCCGGATTCTTGTCTACACACCCCCTTACAGTCTTTGGATCACTATCTCTCTCCCTCTCTCTCTCTCTTCTTACCACAAGACAATACCCCTCTTCATATTCCTCCAGAACATACCCACACAACTCTGGCTACTAACAAATAATACAATAATTTAATAAAGAAAAGTGTCAGGTGTGTGCAATGTATGTGTATATAATTCTGTGGTATAGTCTATTGTGTATGTGAGATGAGGCCAGTGAATTCAGGATCTTTCATCATAGTGCCCGGCTATACCACAACACAATACCGTAAGTTCTGAAAAGACCTCACAGAATGAAGCGTCTCTCCGGTCAATGGTGGACTTCTTGGAGTTGTTCGTGGATAGTCTGGGTGACTGGTCACCAATACTGAATATGGTATACTAAAGTTCATAAGTTCGGAACACCCGATGTACCTGATAAGTCAATATAAGAATCCTGTGACCCTAGGAATATTGGCACATTTCTTACACTATTTCCGACACAAACTGATGGTACCTGTTCCAGTAAAGTTCTACTGTCTATTTGGAACTTGTTACTGATTAGTTCTTTTAATCCTTCTAATTTCTCTTCATAACACTGTCATAGTCCAGAGAAATAATTACAGTTAATTAATTCCGCTGTCTTGCGGACTTAATTCCCCTGATAAATGAGCCTTTTCATGTAAAGCACTTGTGGCTCAAACGATACCATGATTTGTGGAACGGTGTTCCATTGCCGAAGCCATTTAGTTAACTACTCTCGGCAACACGGCCATTGTCCTCCTCTCTGAGGTGTGGTTAGTTCTCGGGTACAGTAGAATTGCACTCAGTGTGATTGCCATTGCCCACACCTCTGAGTAATACTTCCCTTCTTCTACACCGTGGAACCTGTCGAAAAGAGAACACTCGGTGAGAGAAACCCGATTCGAACCTACTATATGTGAGTGTAGGCCGAAGGCCACACTCATATATTTATATCCGAATTAACATTGAACTAAACTCTGGCAGAAGGCAGAGCAGTTCATCACATTGGCCTGAGACGTGGTAAGAACAGGAAAGACCAAAGGAAATTGAAGAGACCCCCAGTAGACACCCTCCCGGAAGATCCTTCCATTGACATTTTCCCTATCCCCCCCCCCCCCCAACCACTCTCAGTCTCACTGAATATCGTCCCACGATCTTAGCGTTAACCGGCCGAGTTAAATGATATATGATATATTACTCGACCTAGTTTAATCCACACATCATCCTACTGCTGCCGACGCTTCTATAATAAGTTCACACAACGCAACATCACTACGCTAGATTCCTAATCTCACTCAATAAACTACCTTATGTCAACTATTCCAGTCCTGAATTGGAATCACACAATCACATCCTGTACGAATGTCCGTTGCCTCTAAACAACACTGGACATTGTGGTTCCTTTCCTTATTTAGACTGGAACAGCAGAATACTCCTTTTTCTGTTCAAAACATCTCGCCCACTAATTACAAATTTCTTTTTTATCCAGACTGTCGAAAACATTGTCTGTATGACGTCACTGTCTTGGCTGGCAACCAAGTCAACCCGGCGCTCCCTTTCTTTCATCCTCCGATCGGGTAAACAATATTCCGACGGTCCCGTTTTGATCGGGGGAAATACTTCCCCTGCATTCAAAGAATTCTGGTCGGCGTTTGATCTAGGGAACCTTTCCCAACAACAAAGATTTTCGGCGGCCCAGAAACGACTGTCTCTGGCACTCCATCAATCTGATCGCCATCTCTAGTGGTTCCGTGACACTTTGGCTAAAATATGATGTACATCGTCGGTGACATTGCGCGAATGTGTAGGACGATATAACCACGGAAGTTTAACACTTAGCAGGAAGTCCTTCTGTTTACATAGTAACGGCTGGAATCTTCTATATATAATGCTTCGATATATTTGAGCAATTTATTATTGTTCGTAGAATAGAGTATACGAAATGCGGGTCTCTTATCGACTGTGTGGTTTTTGCTCACTTCGCCTCTCTTACATCACAACAAGCCAACGAACAACCGGTAATATTAAAACCAGACAAGGGGAATGGTGCAGTAGTGATGCCTAAGTCAGACTACGAAAATAAAATGGAAGACATTTTGTCAGTTCCATCCAAATGTCAGTTAGATCCAAAAGCCAGTAAACCAAGGGATTTGGATGCGATTGTGAGAAAAGAAATTAAGTCAATTTTAGATAATATATTTAATAATGAAGTCTTAAGTCTTTCTCGGAAAGAAGAAAGAAGAAATTAAGTCACTTTTGGGTAATATTATTTATCAATGAAGTCTTAAAAGTCTTAACAATCTTTTTTTTCTGGGAGACTCCTGGAGTCGTCGCTGGAGCTATGGAGTTCGTGATTTGTGTCACGCTTTAAGCAGTGCGCCCTGCAGAAAGAGACCGAGCCATATGGGAATAAACTCGGTGCAAAGAAGTCGATCATCTCGACTTTTAAGAAAAATAATTGATTGCTGAGATATACCGAAGCATTACATCTTAGTTGATTCCAACCGTTACTATGCAGACAGAAGGACTTTCTCGTGAGTGTTAGACTTCCGTGGATATAACTTGCACGCATTCAAGCTAGATCAGCGACGATGTACATCGTATTATAGCCAAAGAGTCATTCATTTTTTCACATGACAAGATATATAACTCTGCAGTATGCACCTGACGAGATGCAATGAAATATACCAAGCAAGAAGTTGTGGAATAATTGGAAAACACTTTGTAATGTTCACTCTTGCACACAATATTAATGTTTCCAGATGTATTTTCTTATTTGGAAAAAAAAAATAATAATAATTTTAAAACAAAAGCCAAAATACATTAATCTTCTTTCCGCCTCTTCCTTTTGTTAACTTGGAAACAATTTATATCGGCAGTTTGTTCCCTGCATGAACTGGCACTGTCTTTTGCAGTTTCTGCAGGCTTCCACACTGTTTGTCACCCATGGTTTCATAAGATCACAAATAGACCTGCTGAGCTGTATTTGATGCAATGTTGTAGTAGTAATGTTCACTAGTTTGAGGAGCTGAAGATCCTAACTACAGCTTTGTCTTCATGTGACTGTTATAACACAAGATTGTGTCCACATAGAACCTGTACTATGTCTCGAGGTGCGATCCCTCTCAATTATAAGAATCCACCCGAGGTATTATTGAAATTTGGCTCGCCTCCGGAGTAAACAAAACACTCAACGTCAAACTGAAGTTGGCAACGAAAATTCACAGATGCGGCTCTGACGATAAGGCATTAAAATACACCTGTTTATTTTGGGTGTATCAACAATGTTGCAATACACAATTCTTCTACTCTATAGGGTGTCCTTAAGACAGGATCGGCACCTATTACAAGCAGATCGAATTGCCATGCTCATATGTCCTTAACCTCTACCTCAGCGCTCATTCTGGTTTTCATTCCTGTGTTCGTTTGTTCCGTGTCGTTATCTTCCAGCTATATTCATCTCGCTCCTGGGTCCATGGTCTTTCGATCCCAGCAAGTGACTCCTCCCGTTGTCCCCTTGAATATGAGCTACACCTGCATAAGAATATCCAATCTCCCACGACTTTGACTCCTCAGAATATCACACACGTCCCAATCCCAAAACGGTATCACAGCGTAATCTAATTTGTTGACGTCTGACGCATCTCCTTAGTTTCCCTGCGCACTCTATAATTGTACCATTCGGTGCATCTTTTAGGGAAGCTCCCTTCAGCCTTTCTCAGTCTGCTGTGTGTCAGTGACTGCTATGTGGCATACTAGTAGAAACAAATCCTGCGACATACGAGGACTAAACCCAAACCGCCATGTTGGTAAACAAGTGTAGTGGCCATTATAGTTTATACCATCAATGCGGAAGTCAGACACGAGTTTGCCGTAAAATTCATCATTCAAAAATCTTTCCATTAAAAACTTCTTCTTATAATCCACGCTGTGTGAGTTGGTGATCATGTCTGTCCACAGCAAGTTTGTCACTTTCTGGTACATCAAGAATGTTTTACATTTATTAATGTTTGGCTGTTTTACTTCGTCTATCTAATCTTACAGCGAACACATCATCACCAATATCCGTGTTATATAACTCTGTTGTGTACCTTACTCTTCAGCCTATTGTTTCACTAATGAAGGTTATAGTTTTCTTTGTTTCTGCTTGCCGATTTCTATATTTGTTCAGACATCTAGTGAAGTCCAGACAAGTGAACTAATGTGTTTATTTAGGGTTTTCCCCATCGATTTCTGTTCTGTCGTTATATTTCATTTATGTGCTTGGATACTTGTCTGTAGTCTTCAGACACACATTTAAGTCTCAGTTGCTTTAGCTATTCACCAGTAACTCCCACATTACTGCGTTATATCTATGTACTGCGTTACTTCTACTTAAATGATTCAGTGCGAAAGGATAATATACTGCCAAATGTGACCTCCCATATGGAAAAAAGGACGATATATCGCCAAGCTAGGGTCATAGTGTTATTATTATTATTATTATTATTACTATTATTATTATTATTATTATTATTATTATTATTATTATTTTGTTTCGTAGTATCTTCCGCGATTTCAGTATTCAGTGAATGGAAATGTACGTTATAACACGTATTCACTTGATTGTGCACCTACCTTTTTTTGGTCACAGAATCAGTTAATAAAACGAACTCTTTTCCAGCGGTAACATGTTATCTTTACACAGTAGAAACATTTATGTCTTTACACAGTAGAAACGTGTCTTTTATTACACAGTAGAAACATGTCTGTCTTTACACAGTCGAAACATGTTTATCTTTACACAGTAGAAACATACCTCTCTTTACACAGTAGAAACATACCTCTCTTTACACAGTAGAAACATGTATGTCTTTACACAATAGAAACATTTATGTCTTTACACAGTAGAAGCATGTTTATCTTTACACAGTAGAACCATGCATGTCTTTACACAGTAGAAACATGTGTATCTTTACACAGTAGAACCATGCATGTCATTACACAGTAGAAGCATGTTTATCTTTACACAGTAAAAACATGTTTATCTTTACACAGTGGAACCATGCATGTCTTTACACAGTAGAAACATGTATGTCTTTACACAGTAGAAACATGTATATCTTTACACAGTAGAAACATGCATGCATGTCTTTACACAGTAGAAACATGTATATCTTTACACAGTAGAAACATGCATGCATGTCTTTACACAGTAGAAACAAATCTTTTATGACATAGTAGAAACATGTCTGTCTTTACACAGTAGAAACATGTCTGTAGAGTGACTGGTTTAGGACGTCAGATGTGGTGACCGAGTGGTTAAGCCGCAGGTTTCGCGCACTGAAGGTTGTGAGTTCGATTCCGGGCTGTCATTTGTTCACGAGCGCAATTTTGTTGGAGACTCACATGGTTGTCCTTGGAGCTAGAGTTCATGTGTCGGCAAACCGTCCTGCAGAAAGAAATCGAGCCATATGGGATAAAACCCTATGCAATGAAGTCGATCCCCTCGTCTTTAAACCACTTTTAGATGCCTGCTATCTCCATTTGCCTGTTTTAAGGAGGGGTATCTTCAAGAAGGATTCATGGTGGATTACATAAATAAATATTATAAACCTTCAATATTTTACAACTGGTAAAGGTTGTTCTATTGTTGCTTGTATACTCTTGTGGATTCCCTCTAAGTGGCATTCATTGTATAATCTTTTCCTGCACGAAATGTGTGGAATTTCCGTGCAGCAATTTGCAGTCTAAAACTGGATTGTATTTTCTTCTGAGGGGCTTATCTCATTGTTTATAGAAAAAGGTAGAGATCTTCCACGTGCCACTAGCTTTCCTTCTTCCCTACTGTTTGTGTCATTATTGTTGATTGGGATTTTTATTTGAAATATAATTAAGTTCGTGGATATATTTTTAGGTAGACAAAGATTATTTTCATTGTGTTTCTTAACAGCCTGTATCAGGTCTTCTCATATTGTAGCACAATTCCCCGCTAATTCTGCTGTAATCTATCACATGACAAGGCCCAACACTTCACACACTCCTACTGCAATATTTACAGCATTCAATATCCATGACCTTGTCCTGACAGATTACACCCTTTGATGGCAACATTCTCCTTCAGTATAGCTCAGTCGGGATTTAGGGTAAATTTACTAAAATTCGGTTTATATAAGTTTCATGATTTTCGATTTTTTAAAAATTGTTTAGTGAGTCTTCTGAGGCTTACTTCTTTCCCGTGTTTTCTATAAAGGCCGATCAATATACATAATGTGTTTTGGTGGAATTTAAATTGCGCCTTTCCTCAACGACAGATACCACATACTCACATACTCATTAGTTTCAGGCTTGTCCACAGCGATTGATACCCATACATTCAATAGTTGTGACCATTAGTTCGAAGACTTTACACATAAATTGATTCATATATTTATAATAGCTATAATCATGTATGCCGGCTTCCTGGCCTAGAGGTTAGCGACTTTTCTCCGTAATCTCGTATACTCTCGTAAGTAACGTGACGACGGTGAGAATCAGCAGTGGTTCGAATCGCGACGGTAACTTACGGGGTATGTGAGCTGGCCGCTCTGAAAGCAATGGCAAACTACTGAGCGTAATATTGCCAATAAATCAACAATCAGCTGAAAGACGCTGATGTTGACAGTGATGTCCTGTAAAGGATATGCAAATATTTATTTTTTATAATCATGTATCCAAACTACTGAACGTAAAATTTGCCTAGTACATCAAAAGCAGCTGGAAAATGCTGGTGTTGACTGCAACGTCCTGCAAGGGATATGCAACATAAAAACAAATCATGTATCCAGATAGGGAGTCCGGAAAATAGAGAAAATCTGTTTCATTCATCATGTGCCATGTTGGTAAGCGTGGGCGGGGGTCATGTTTCCCATTCTTACACGATCACCAGAGTCGTCGATCAGCTCTGTATTCCTGTTTCGACAATGCCATTTGGTCAAGCCATTTAGATATTTTCTTCTCTGTCTTCGCCTTTTCCCCTTAAATCTTGCCAGTTGTCACTAAGTTCTCCAATTCATTTCTTCTCATACCGTGCGCAACAGAAGTTTACTAATTTCTCTAATAAGTTTGAGGTTTTCATTTTTCTCTTGAAGGACCTGCTCATTAGATTTTCTGTCTGTCCATGGCATTCTTAGAAATTTCCTCAGAAACCAAATGTCCACTGCCATTAGATGTTTCTCAGCTTCTATGCTCATCGTACACGTTGTACTTCCATACAAGAGTCCAGGTTCTGTGTAGCACTTTCACAATCTTTTTCTCGTTGCAATTTACATCTTGTTATTAGTCAGCATGTTTTTTTGTTTTTTTTTCTTTTTGCGGGGTATTGTTTCATCGCAAAGTAACAAACTTACTAAAGCACCGGTCAGTTCTGGGTATATCAGGCCATGAGATAATGAGGTGAGGATAGCAAGTTCCCTTCTTCTATTGCCTTTCCTACCCAGACAATTCAAAATATTGGCTGGAGTCCATTTATGAGACCTTCTACTGTTGATGATTAAACCAGGAGCACTACTTGTGTGTTTTGACAGAGAAGCACACCGACCACTAGGCTACTCCACCCTGTACTAACCAATACACTAACTATACTCTCACTATCACTTGCTTGAAGTAACAAAGGTATAATTTGTGTTAGGCGCGCTGAGAAAACAATGGCATGATATCGATATCAGTTAGCAATGAAGCGAAAAATAAACGTATCATTTCTATTAATTTCACCTGACCCTCTCCCTATGCTCTCTGTCTAATCCGATTTGCGTACATATATCGAGTGGTTCATACAAGAACATTAAATTAAAGGCAAGTTTGTGACACTTTCTACGTCTGTTTTGTCGTTGCTTGTGTCTTCTTGTTTATGTTGTTTGACTCTCATGTCTGAATGCTGTTTTAATGATGAGTTACTATTGATGGTGTAGTTAATAAATAACACAGTCTGGAGCTCCTCTTTGAACAAATCTAGTGACGAGTTTTATTTTTTTTTTTCTCCCTCCCTTTGGCAAAGACCGTGTGTGACGCAAATTGTTAACTCAGTTAACGGTTTTTTTTCCCTTCAAGGTTAATCAATTCTTTTTGTAATCAATTCTCCACCTTTCAGATATTTGTACTTCTGTTCGTAGCAGTGACGGTACTTTGGGATGGTTTTCATTGCTTCTTTTCATCATCATCATCATCATCATCATCATCATCATCATCATCACCATCATGATCATCATCATCATCATCTTGTTCCTTGCCATCTGGCCCAAGCGTTCATGTCTTTCCACAGATCTCAGTCCTTGGTGTTCTGGATCAACTCTGGCGATGATATTTATCCATGCCATCGTCTCAGTCCATCAAGTATATTTTCCCATGGTCAGCCTCTGCCTCATTTTCCCACCGATCTGTCCAGTTGTCGCGATATTCTCCAATGCCTCTTTTTTCATCACATGATCAAAATATGCTATTTATCATTTGCTTATGGCTGTTTATGTCGGCTCCGTGGCGAAAAGGTTACGGACGCAGTTCGTATTCCCACATACCCAAGTTCGAAACACATATGCTGGTGAATTGGAACGAAACCACCTTCCCTGGGGTTTGTTAGTTAGTTAATCGAGGTTCCAACTTCACGGCAACGGGTCGTCTCCATTATGCTCCGTTCCTGTGCTAGTGAATATCACACAAAATGCTCCCCACTGTCCAAATGTGAAAAGTGGAAAAGACAGGAGTCTCGGTAATCCAATAGCCAGCACAGATACACTGTGCTTAATGAACACAAAATGTCTTCCACGAAAACCACAGTTCATCGTCGATGGAATCGGCAGTCACCAGAAAGACCTCATTGACCCGGTTTTTTTCCCCCACATGGCTCTGTCTCTATCCGCGGGCGACCCGCCGAAAGTGTCGCATAAAGCACGAACTCCGTAGCTCCAGCGCCGACTCCAAGGAGTCTCCTGAGAAATGCACTCGTGAACCGAAAAGGCAAATCAGTCAATTCAGCAACAGCCGGTAGCCATTGTTCCGAACATGCATGTACAACCAAAGCTCACAGAGTCGCGCCACACATTCACTCAGTAGCAAGGCGACGGAACCATATACTACCAGTCCAACATGAGGAAAATGCGAAATGCAAACCGCAGCCACAAAGATAAATACTCCAGAGGCCGTAACGGTTCAATGCCTAAACGCCATGCTGGGTTTGTAAGAATTGGTATGGGTGCCGGTTGTTCAGAAAGCAATGGTAAACTGTGAACGTAAACCGTGCCAAGAGATCACAAACATCCAAAATGATGGTGTTGACTGCGACGACCTGTAAAGGATATGCAACTAACGTTTTATATGGTTGTATATAATGTTTTAGTTTCATTAGTCTCTCCTAGTCGATCATTGTTAGTTACTCTGGCAGTCTAAAGTACTGACAACATATATTTATCTCAGGAATCACATTTTCTTTGCTTCCAAGCAACCTCATTGCCTCGAAGTGCGATCCCTCTCAATTATAAGAATCCACCCGAGGTATTGTTGAAATTTGGCTCGCCTCCGGAGTAAACAAAACACTCAACGTCAAACTGAAGTTGGCAACGAAATTCACAGATGAGGCTCTGACGATAAAGCATTAAAATACACCTGTTTATTTTGGGTGTATAAACAATGTTGCAATACACAATTCTTCGTCTCTATAGGGTGTCCCTAAGACAGGATCAGCACCTATTACGAGCAGCTCGAATCACCAAACCCGCAGATGATTATTCATCCACGTCCATGATGTCAACCGTGCTCCTTTATGTCGAGTCCAGAAGAAATTCCGATCAACGTGTTCAGGATAGGCGATAACTTTTCGAGCAGGGCCAATCAGTCGCCCGAATCGATGATACAACGTTTGAGACCTCCGTTATATGGATGCCCAATTACCCAGTCATTACATCAGTTGTCGGTATTGGAATATCGAATACTAGAGGACAAACTTCTGTGTCAACGATGGATAACAATTCATTTAACAATGACTAATTAGAAATACAAGACGTTGTTAAATTGAATGAAAACATACAGGGATATTGTCGAAAAACGGTGTTATCAGAATGAAATCTAGATACTAAAATATTAATGAAATTTAAAGACATACCAGTCTAATGCACCTGAGGAGAGCTAAATAATAGGTTAATTTACATCATCATCATCACAA
The DNA here is from genome assembly GCA_963921405.1 of Cepaea hortensis. NCBI lineage: Eukaryota > Metazoa > Mollusca > Gastropoda > Stylommatophora > Helicidae > Cepaea > Cepaea hortensis. Next base: position 54,665,534 of record OY992893.1, on the reverse strand, counting down.
ATAAAAGAATGTCATGTTGTTCTCACGTGAATCCAGCACGTGATTAAGGGTGTTCATGAGTGCAATGATAGGAAGCTGGGTGAATGGTGTTAATTTGTGTCTTCGTTGGTGATGGTCATTTAATCTGTTGTATTTGTGCTAAATGTTAGTATACAGATCTTTACATATTAGTTTTAGACTATGCATGTGGTCTTACAAATTAGTTTTGATTTACTGCTTGATCATACGCAAAGGTTTGTCAATTGTTGTTATAATAAAGGTACAGAGGAAAACACACGTGATGTGAGGGTGCAGTGAGGTGTACTGGGATAGAAGCAACTCCCCTGAGCGGAAGTAACAGTACACTAGAATTGTACCAGGATATGTGAATATAGAGGTGTACTATGGACTAACCAGCGTCATTAATCTAAGAGGTTTGGGGAAACTCTCTTTGAGCTATGGCGAAGGCAGTCAATATCATACCGACATATGATCGTCAGAAAGTTAAAGATGATTTATGGATACTAACTTATATGGTGATATTGGCATTTTACAAGCACCGATGGGTAGATTAAAGCATGATGAGTTAGCTTCTCTACATACAGGTATGAGCAGTGGGCAATTATACCACATTACAACAGTCGATTGAAGAAGAAGATTTATCATGTTGGAGTATGAAGAGTATTAGTTTATTAGAATATTTACGGAAATATGATTGGTTAATTGATCATTATTTACACAAAGAGAGCTAGTACTAGTATAACATTGCTGCTTTAATGAATCATATTGTTGTATTATTGGTACGGCACTTAATAATATTAGAAATATCCCTTAAATTAGAATGTGATCAGCGACAGCCTCTACCTCACCTACAGCCATTAAATGATAACGCAAGATATATACAGAACCAGCGACAATGAGGATCGGCAACTGATACAGACGGCATGATACCGATTGATACTCTCGTCCACAACTCCGGGTTTTGACCTAGAGTGAGGATAAGTTAGGGACTAATGGTATCATTAGTTGGTCCGGCCCTCCCATAGGCCGGCCACATGACGCTCACCGTGGGTGTGAGCAGGAGGGCATGCTCGTCAATATTTTTTTTTTTTAGGGTTATTAACGGGAACCATAATGTCATGTTCAGCAATTGATTCAACTTAGATTGTCAGTGATGCTATTTGTCATGGGTAATAAATGTATATGTATATATGAATTAAATGATAATATCATTTAATTTGAAGGGCAGGGGGCATAATGCCACATATCAGTCACTGACACATAGCAGACTGAGAAAGGCTGAAGGGAGCTTCCCTAAAAGATGCACCGAAATGTAAAATTATAGAGTACACAGAGAAACTAGGGAAGCGTCACGAAAAACGTCACTGAAGGAGTTGGACTTGGGCTGCCGTCCTGTTCGGACGCAGCATGTCTTTTAAGCATGGCTAACATATCCAGACCAGGAAACATTTCCAGTTGTTATCTTACAGTATACCAGTTCGGAGACTCAGGAAACACAGGGAATTGTTAGGAGCCAGAATATGGATTCTGATTTTGTGCAGACAACATTGTCTGTAGTTACTAGCAAAGAAAACTCTTCACACAAGATGGAGGTAGAAACTGCTAGCATCGCTATAGCTGAAGTTATCAGGGAATTCCAGCAACAGGGACCTGAAGTAACAGAAGTCAAGAGTGGTTTGGAATCAACACTCTTAGGACTCAATCTACCCTTCAGTCAGGTCGATTTGATAGGAGTAGATCAGCTATTTGTGGATACTTTATTCAAAAGTAACACCACTTTATCGCCCTGGAGTAACTATGTTATTTCTCAAGGCTGGACAACTTGGCACACTAAATTTCCAATTTCTAGCACGGTTTTCACACGAAACTCTAATGCAGAGAAACTCAGCCCGTTAACTGATTATCAGGGGAAGAAACCGTGACACCGAGGAGGGAAGATTGTTACGCCCAACTTTGAAGGAGGAAAGCGCCAGTTGAATTTATATCATGGGACCATGATGTGTAACATTATTCCTTTCAAAAGGAAGATATTGATGAATCTGTTCAGAATCTATAATGGATGGAGGAAAATCACGGAGACAAGCTTTGCGGTGGCCAGCTTATGCAAGACCTCACTACGGGTACATCCTCGGCTGAAAGGAGTAAATCACGTGAGTGAATGGTGTAAAACAATTGCTGCCCAGAGGCGTAGAAGAATCCCGTTGATTGTGATCTTTCCCAGAGGGGTAAAATTACAACCTCCTGACAATTACCGGATTTTACCAAGCTATTGCATGGAATCCCGGCCGAAAACCAGGTACAAGGATCTATCCAGAGTATCTTTGGGTTATGGAAATGGGACGTCTTTATGCAGAAGCAGGACAACCCGTTGCCACAAGGAATATTGGAAACCTTTAGGCAGATACAGAACGGAGAGTGCTTAGGCATTATTCTGGGATGTACGGCGTGCTTTGACAAAAGATTTCTGGCAGAAACTTTTTTTTTAAGGGGAAAGCTCTGTCACGAATTGGCCGCCTTAACATCCCAGAATATTTTTCTCGGTCTCCAAATTTGAGAGGCCAAACTGAGAAAGAATGAATTAATCACGCTACTCCACGGCTATCTAGTCGTGAGGTAAGATTATTCACAAAAAGCCTCTAGCCATGACGTAAGCTTGCAGATGGCAAGTAAAATGGGATACTTGAGACGGACACAACTAGATAATTTAAATTAGTCTACCCCTTAGAAAACTGCTGACCCAGACGGGCTATGACACCACACAGACGCATTGGCACCTTCTTGCCCAGGTAGACCCAGACATGCTGAATCAACAATGAACTGGGCCATGGACTGTGTAATTAAAACCTGGTTTACCCACAGAGTTGTAAACTGGCTGTTGACCATGAGAACCTAATTGTTCCCTTGACATGACACCTGATAAGAATAGCTAGGAAATCGCCCAGGTGTGAACAACATTAACCCAGGGAAAGATAATAGCCCCAGGGCTGTAAACTAAGCCCCGCCCACTCTGACTGGCAGACTCAGGGAGGTGTGAACCAGGTCTGATAAGACAATTAACACTGAGGACTTGGGGCCAGACAGAGAGGAGCAAGGTGTGATGGCCAGTTGCAATGATAAGGGCAATTACTGTCAGGAGGAGATAAGAAGAATTTATGACGGGAATGCCAAGGAGATAATATGGTCTGCTTGACTTAGCTTAAATAAGGGTCCCTAGCCTGTTTTATGTTAGATTAAGTTTGACTTCAGAACAGGTAGGAACTATCTCAATGTCTGTAGTCATATGCATGAATATTATGTTGGCTGCTAGGAATTATTTCTTAGTAACTAGTCCCTTAGTAAGTCTCTTAGTTTCTTAGATGGATGGACCGATTTTCAGTCTATATCTGATCTAGGTTATTGCAAGAACTATCATTGTCATAGGTTACTTGAGTGTTCTTTCTAAGTTCTGTGTTCAATATCATTGTGCTGTAAGTGCTACTCTTCTGAGAAGTAGAAACTTATGGAAGGCAGGTCTTGTCTAGATATACTTGAGGTGTCGTAGCAGATGCTTGCCATCTCTTTCTAAACTAGACTAGTTGCTTTTTTGGTGTGCGCATTTGTTGTACAGAATATAGTCAACTGACTATTTATTTAATTCTTACAACAGCAGGTGATTAAACCGGGCAGCTCAGCAAATATAGCTGGTCTGTGTGGTAACTTCAATTAAGACCTGTTGTATATCTCATTTTGTAGCCATACAATATTAGTACTCATTAATAATGACTGATGCTATTATATTGAGTATCATTATATGTCCATCTTGAAGTAATATAATGTTTACGGATGTTGGATGTATGTAGGTGTAATTTCATAAACTAACTAGTGCATTATGCTATGATGTTAAAGTATCATATGTCTAGTTTAATCAATAGGTTTATGTGTATTGGATGTTTGGTATAGTGATTTGTCATATGCAAGCATACCAATATGAAGTGTTATATTATGGTGTGCGCATTGGCACACTAACCATCGATTGCATTTGTAGCAGAGGTGTAATGGTACAGACATTACCCACAAGTGTTAGGGGGTATATGGTGCTAAACCTTTTCCATCGTATGGTGGAGGGTAGTTCACGGAACCCTGGCACAGCTACTGGTCACGGCTTGTAAGCCCGGATGACCCGGCATTATTATAATACCATCACCGACCCTGTGAGCTGCTAAACTAACATTGGACGGAGCGGCTGTACGACACAGAATTTCTGTATTAGCGACATGGACATGGGGCGGCAGAAATGTAATCATTACAGGCGTGTGAGACAATTGAAAAGCCCGTCCCAGACTAAAGACAGTAGGGAGAAGGAGGATGGTGAACGCAGTAGAGCTGGAAGATAAACTTGGCCAGACTAGTCATTGTATATGTTTGTGTTATGATATGTTTTAATTAGGATTGCGCTGATGTAGAACTGATATAACACATTCTTGACTTTCTTGCAAGCTCTCACAAGGAGCACCTATGTTATAGATCTCAAGAACGAGTTATGACTAGGTAGAGCCAGGACTGGCAGACGTTAGAATACCGGTAAGCTGTTCTTTTTTTGAGTCTACTGGAGAGTGGGGATCTGGACCACAGTTCCAGATAGATGAAGTAACAAGTAAAGTTACTTAATGTTTCTCATCACAATATGTTATATGATTTTATCATCCTCATATTGACAATCATCCAATGTCTATGATTAGTAAATAAATGTTGTAGTCTTGTAACTCATAGTTCTGTCATTATATTTTTTCCAATTGTGCATACGTGTTGTTGTGTACATTGGTGGGGGTTCACTTACACACCAAGGAAAGGAGCAGTCAGGGAGAAAACCTGGACTGAGATAGTCGTCTATACTAATATATTTAGACTTAAAACATCTATCTTAAGCTAACCTTCTCTTTCCTATACCTTGGCGAATATTCAGCACAGTTCATTTCATTTTGTAACGAGCCACTTAGAGCTGTACGTTGGATATTCAGGGCTTAATCTGTAGTTCAGCCATATAGATTTTGTCCCTAGTCAGTTTCTGACTATTTGGGGTTGCTCGCCAGTGAATAATACATTCATCTAGCCGGTGGGGCACCCCGACTTCTGACAAAAGGGTTCCAGAGGAAATGACATAACTCCTGAATTAAGTTGAGAGACGTGAGGAGGTGGTTCTGTCACTGGCGATCCTGATGAGGTTGGGGGTGTAGGTCCACTCCCTTTCTCTATCCTCCGGATCTCCACTTCAATCTCCATTCTCCTCAACTCCAGTTGGTGTTGACGCTCTCTCTCCTTATCTTCCATTTCAGCCTGTAGTCGTTTCTCTTTCTCCTCCAATTCTGCTTGAAATCGTTTCTCTTTCTCCTCCAATTCTGCTTGAAACTGTTTTTCCCTCTCAGCCAATTCAGCCTGAAGCTGTTTTTCTTTCTCAGCCAATTCAGCCTGAAGATGTTTTTCTTTGAGAGCCAATTCAGCCTGCAGTCTTTCTCTTTTGTCGAATGCATTTGAAACATAGTTAGCTAGCTCAAGGCCATCTAACCCGCATTCCCTACCTGTTTCTGTTATTTGGGCTCTAAACTTTGCAGTTTCCGCCATGTCTATAATTTATTGCTTTGCTCTGCCTAACAATATAATTGCAGTTAGTCTGATCCGCGTAAGCCTGTCAGTCCCTGATCTGCAAAGATACAACAGAGCATGTGCAATATTAAAAACACCCTATGTTATGTCTGTCTGTCAATGCTGGAAAAGCCAAAGGCAGCAGGCACTGAAATAACCAGATTTAATTCCTAGTAAAGAAAAGAATCTGAAATTAGACAGAGTTTTCCCAACGGATAAGATTTTCCGGTGGTTGATGAAATGCTGTTAAGTTCAGACTTCACAGGAAAAGAACACCTTCTCTGGAAGAGAAGTAGTGTTGGTAGAGTAGATACACACTATATATTTCACCTGGAGCACCTCTTTCTGAAGTATAAGCCTATTGGAACATGGCCCCCTTCTCCAGGAGTAAAATCAGTCACCTACTCTTATTTATCTATAAATGTCATTCATATCATGTGGCTGTCAATCAATACCCCACATGGTATCTGTTAAACATTCTAGAAAATGACAATGTTCAAAATCCAAAGATATCTGTGTTAATGTAATTGTTTAAAGGTTAATATATGGGAACCATCCAGGACGTACGCCTCAATATGTCATATATTTTTGAAGGGAGTGGGAGATCACTGTAGTGCATGCCCCATCTCTAACAAAAGAAGTAGAGCCCCATCCTCTTCTATCTTCAATAACCCCAGAATATGAACCTTGAGTTATCTGCAGGCCTCGTTCTATTAAGTATTGTCTAGGAGATATAGATTATGGCCCCGGTAAGAATGGTAATTACTAACTGGGAATCTGCCCCTTCTCCAATGATTCTGATAGCTCTGGAGCCCCCTTATTGTTTATCAAATCTGAGGAAAGTCTGGAGAAGTTTCTCAGCCTGATTTAGATGAAGAAAACATGGATGTTGAGCAGTTGATAGATCTAGAGTCTTTTTATTTCCCCATTCAGTAAGTCATTATGAGTTAATTTATCTTTAAACAATCAAACACATAAACAATCACATCAGATTCTGACAACATGATGTACAAAGAAGTTGTTGACACAGATAGGTTGGAACTGACAAATTAACAGAAGGTCAATTCATGTTAATCATTTATTGACTGGCCTGAGCCTTCTGGTCAGTACATACGTTGGACCATTGTCCCAGACAATCAATAACAAGCATCAATATATGAGATGTCAACAAGTGTGAAAACATAGTAAACATTTTGATGTTGTACATATTAAGTATGATAGTGTTGTCTCAACCATAAACATATCAGTGTTCCTGTAATTGGGTGTGGGTTCTACCTAGGAGAAAAGTAACCTGGTGACTGGAGGATTAGGTAAGCCAGGGTCCATTGACTGATGGATCCACTTCAGGTCTGCCCGTATAGCTCCTCTGAAGGCCTCTCCCTGCTCTGTTCATAGCCAAGTCATCCTCCATCTCACCTGTGGTTCATCTCTTTCTCTCGGCTTCCCTCTCTCAGGTCTGATTTAGGTGGTTAATTTGCTGATGTGTTGGGTGGTTGTTGGTATGTAGCCACCAAGATCACTGATGAATATTCGCATAAATATATACATTCCTACCAATACAATAATAAGAAGTAGGTCGGAAGAAATCTAAATTCCTGAAGTAGGAACTAGTTCCCCTCCCCTCCTTTTCTCTCTAAGCTAGTGTTGGGTTAAGTTGGGGTGGTCAGAGTTTATCACACGGTGTACGCCTTGTATCAACTTGTTCCTGCTGTATGTAAGTTCTCATTTGACCGGAGTCAGTGAACGTGTACAGTAAGACATTGACAAGAGTGAGAATATGTCAAGATGCATGTAAATAAATGACATACATTTAGAACATTTCTTCCACTAAATGGTGTTTACAATGTGTATAAATAATTCTCTGTGTTTTCCCAATTAACTACTTCTTCTTCTTGTGTCTAATAACTCTCTCCCATTACCTGTTGTTGTTGTGATGTTGAGTGTTGGGTTGTGTGGTGATGAGTGGTGTGGAGTGGTGTTGTGTTTTAAGTTATGTTGAGTAATGAGTTAAGTTCACTGCGCGTGATGGTGTTCCGCGAAGCACAACTTTCTCATGTGTTGCAATTCATGTGTGCCCTTATCTAATTAAATTTGACATAAATATAAATATTTATTCCGCCAAACCCTATTAATTCAATAGATGAAGGAGAAAGGACAGATTGATTTCTCTTTCAGCTTTCTAAATTGTAAATAGGCATAGATAAGTCTGTTTTAGAACAAGGCACTTATTCTAGTACACGAACTGTCATTTCAGCTGTAGATAGCATCTTTTATCAGTGTTTCTGGTGAAATGCACAAGATTGCTTTAGAATCATCACTTCTCACAGTTGTTTAGAATAGAATGTAGTAGTGGAATGCACTTCTTAAAGTTAATAATTATCTTTAAGAATATCAGAGATGGCAGTTCTATCTAAGAGAATATTAGAGAGTCATTTTGCCCGGGAATGGCTTTGCGTCGTTAGAATCTACAGTCGAGCATTTTTACATTTCAGAGGTTTTAATTAATAATAATACATTTCAATTGACATCACAAACACGGGTTTACATTACTTGATACTTGATACATCGGGTTCTTAGTTTAATCACGGGACTAACAAACGTACCTCGGATCCAGACTTCTGCCTTGCCCATTGAATTTTTGGTCACACAATTTCTGACGTCTTTTCGCCAGGCATGGTTTTGCAAGAGTGGGCTGCTTATCATAATTTATACCGGCGTTGGCGCGAAAGCGGTGTCACATGTCTCTCCCAACCAATGGGGTTCCGAGCTTTGTCTGATGCAATCTTTGCAAGAATCCACGTCATTTGTCACTTGTTCAGTTCCAGTTTCGATGTTAAGTTTTAAGTCCTAGTCTCCATTTGTGGTTGTGAAGTCAATTTCTTTTAATGTTGTTTCCTCTTTTTGCGGCACTTGTTGGTAAATGAATAATGTTGGTTGCGTTATGCCACATGTACTCACTACATATTGTTTAAGGATTTCCCACAGCTTGTTTCTATCTACCCTATCAAATGCCTTTTCTTGGTCGACAAAGGCTAAGTAGAGTGTTCCATTCAATTCGACTGATTTTTCTATAATTTGTCCAAGAGCACTTATAGCATCTGTGCATCCTTTGTTTTTCTTAAATCCAAGTTGTTTTTCGCTTAGCTCGGGTTCTATAGTAGCTCGTAATCTTTTCTCAAGAATTTTGCTAAATATTTTCCCAGTATGACTCAAAAGGCAAATGCCTCTGTATTGTGTGCAGTCTCTTTTGCTGCCTTTTTTCCAAATTGTGATAATTATGGCATTTCCCCAGTTTCGTTGTGTCTGTTGTTCTACCCAAACAGGATGAATAGTCTATGTAGCCATGCTTTTCCTACTTCTCTTACTGCTTTATTTACATATGTTTGCAACTGCTCATTGGCTACAGCGAAGGCGCGAACGGGTCACCCGTTTCCTCCTGTCTAGTATTCTAAAGTTAAAGCAAAGAATTTTTATTTTTATTTTGTGTCAGGTCATCAATATGTTTTGATGGCATTTACAAAAGTTGACTTGAATGTAGTAAGTACAAAAAATATCACGTGACAGTAACAATCGTGTGTAGTTCAGTACAGATTTTCATTACTGCTACACTCCGACGTGTTATTTGCTGTATGTCACCTTTAAGGATTGTCTGATAAGTTATGTTGTATGACTGTCGCATGCGCACTTGACGAGATGCGAAGAAATATGCCAGGCAATCAATTGTACAATTTATTGTTTGTGTGTTCATTATTATTTATAAGTCAGGTCTTAGTCAGATATGACTGAGCTACCGTATAACAGTAGACGGTACTACCTGGTTTCTGTTAGCGCCGAACGTTGGGTGGCGCTTACCAAACCCGACACCCCACATTGTGCCAACGGCTTCAGGCGGAAGAGCGCAATTGGGAGGGTACAAGCCTTACCCTGGTGCGAGGAAATGCAAGCTAAAGACAAAATTGTCATGGCAGGGCAGACCAGGCCCTAAGCCTTGGTTGGCGACTGGTCTAGGATCGAAGCTCTGACAGGCGGACAGTTAGAGCATTGCTTTGCTGATCCGGCAGCTTCTGCAGCTTGTCTTGTTCCAGATGTAGGGGTGTTACCTTTCCTCTGGAGTGAACTAGGCAGGCCGAGAGAGGGATCATGCTGCATGGGCAACACATGATCTCTATATTTTAGCCCAGGCTTTGTGCTATGGAGAGGCAATAACTCCATCCCTGGTCTTAACTGGTCTCGGAATAATAGTTAAAAGTTATTATGCCTTTTTAAAGCACAAACTATCGTCTGTCAAGACGGCAAGGTGCCAATGGTGGTGGTTCATTATTAAAACTTTATGTGAAAATGCTGTTTTGAATGTTCATTGCTGCCCATCACCCCTGACTAATTCTGACAGTTAAGCATTGACTGATAAATCGGCTTTCATGTTTTGTCTGCTCTTTTCTGTCACAACTTTTATCCATCCGGACGTGTGCATTCTATCGACGTTGATTCATTTAACTAAAAAATCATCGTTTCAACCAAACAGATAGTCGCCACAATGTCGGCTCGATTCATTGGTTGATCATTTGTCAGAAACAGACAGTTCATTTGCTCTGTATTGATGGTGACTCTGGCGTGTCACGGTGCCAAGAAAGATGCCATCATTGCTTGATTGCCTTTACATAATGTATTTATAATTAATTTGTCGGTGTTATCATGGGTTACAGCTGCAGCAAACACAGCAGTACTTGACATACTGCATATGGATACTAGCTACTACACGTTCTGGTAAATACAATGAATGAACCACCAAAAGACGAGAAGCAGACGGTAAATGATCATTGATTTAGCTTCTCTGCAATTGAAAGAAACGTCATAGAAAGCAAATGTATGTATTTGTTCAATAGAACTGAAACTTTTTATTATTGGCGAGTGAAAGTATTCGTAGTCAGGAAATGAAACTGCTTGTGGACAGGAAATAAAATGTTTCCGTGACAGAAGATGAAACTATTTGTAGAATGGAAACAAAACTAAACGGAATTGAAGCTATTTATTTGGAATGAAATTATTTGTTTGCTGGAACAACTACGCCAGTTGACAGAGCAGAAGATGATGATAAGGAAGGAAATATAACTATTTTTTAATGTATTTATTTGATGTCAAGTTATTTTAACACAGGATGATTCCAGACTTTTAATGATCACAAAAATGCATACATAAAACATCCCTCTAAATATTAGTTTAAAACAAGTTAGTTGCATATCCTTTACAGGATATGGCAGTCAACCCCAGAATTTTATGGCTGTTTGTTTCTTGGCAAGTTTAGGTTCAGTAGTTTGCCATTGCTTTCTGAACCTTTGGCAATAATACCATTGAATGAACACCAACGCAAGGAGGTCTGCTGCCAAATCGCCCGCAGCTGTTTTCGAACGCGGTATGCGGGATTACGAATTGTGTTCGTAACGCCTTCTCCTCATAGCCCATTAAAATGAGTAAGTTGACATGAAACAAATCAAACCTGTTTGAGGAGACACGACCAATCCATACCTCATCCCAGCCTGTCTGTCAGTGAAACACCTCAATCCTGTGCAGGAGACACAACCAATCCAGACCTCATCCCAGTCAGTCTGTCTGTGCTGGTATGAACCATGACCTGGGTACATCCTCTTATGCCTCTCCACAGATGTGTAGTTCAAGTGTCGGTCTTCAACGCTCGGTTGATTTCTGAATTTGCGGAGAGTAATGAGAACTCTGCGACATAGTCCCCTTACAGCTGGTATTTTAGTTACGTGTCAGGAGGGATGTATCCACACCAACCTCCTTCCAATAGGTCCAGATTTTTCTGGAGGTTCAGGGGACCTGAACGCCAATGCATTGGACTTACTAGTTAACCCAATCTCCAAAATATACATAAACAACAACAATACATATAGTAATCTGGAGGTGAACATGGCGAATGGACAAGAGTGCGCCTTCTTAAACATTCGGTGTGCTGATAATGAGGTTGCTGGGTGAACCCCTACACGGTCAGATGGACTAAAGTGTTGACATCTCGTCCTTGACTTGGGGACATAAATTGCAAGTACCTCAAAAGTCGGGCTCTGATGGCGAGGGGCACTAGAAATAGGAAAAGCTCATCCCCACGCAAAAATCAGCCCAGTAGACTATAAGTGCACTTGTATGAATTACGCTTCAGTGAAAAGAGAGCGAGCGCAAAAATAAAACTTGAAAAACAGTTAATTTTTATACTTTATTTTTCTTTTGTCCTTCACTGCTCTATGCTGTTAGGCGTTGCAAGCTTGTTTTATGATTGATTTACGAACTAGGGCTTGCTCGGTTGCTTGTTATGCTGAGATGTTGGTTGTTAAGATGTTGATGACTCTGCCGATCTATCTTTGCGCTATCATTCCCTGCCTCTTGGTGTTTCCTTATTCATGTTGTATGCTTTTGTTGATGGTGACATTGGTTTCATTTTCATTAGGGGGCCGAACCAGTTCAGTCTTTGTCTATCAGTGAATTTAACTACTGGTGTTGCTTCAACTGTTTTATAGATCTCCTCATTTCTAATTTAGTCTTTTCTTGATTTGTTCGCTGCTGTTCACGGGCATCTCATTTCACTAGTAATGAATTTTCTTTCTTGTTCTTTAGTTAGTGTCCATGTTTTTCATTGATAGCACAACGTTGGTATAAAAATTGCATTTATGATGCTCTTATAATTTTTTTTAGACAGAGCCTCGAATTACTTGTAGAAGTAGAGATAAAACAATTGTAAACAGGAAATATAAATAATAGATATATGTATGTGTGCATTTACAAGCAACAGAAAATATGTATAGGCACATGAAATCAGGATATATCAATAGAATATTCCAAAAAGCATTTTTTTACGAATAATATAGCAAAAATAATGTCGCTGGTAGAGTGATTGGTGCACATATTTACCAAAACAGTGGTCCTAGGTTCCCCAGTAACAGCAGGATTTAAACCCCACAAGCACAGCTCATGGGTCAATATTTCCCGTACAATGTCTGCGGGCTATTTTAAGAATATTCTAGAATTCGTCTGAGAAGAGCGAGTGGGGGGGGGGGGGGGGGGTGAGGGGAACTGGTTACTTCAATTCATGTTGTCGTGACCTAGTGTATATAAATGTTTGACACTACACAGTCTTGTGTGGGTATCTGTGTCAGAATATCTGGTTTACTGGCACCTTGCCGTCTAGACGGACGATAGTTTCCTATCGTGTGCTTCTAGAAAGGTATAATAACTACAACCCATGGGGGGGGGGGGGGGGGGAATCAGGGATGGAGTTGTACCTCTCCATAGCTTAAGGCCTGGGCTGAACTGTAGAGACCACATGTTGCCTATGCAGCATGATCCCCCTCCCGGCCAGTCTAGTTTACTGCAGCGGAAAGGTAACACCAAAACGTCTAGCACAAGACAAGCTGCAGAAACTGTCGAATCACCAAAGCAATGCTCTAACTGTCCGCCTGTCGGAGCTTCGACCCTAGACCAGTTGCCGATCAAGGCTTAAGACGTGGCCTGCCCTACCATGACATTTAGTCTTTAGGTTGCATTCCCTCGCACCAGGATAAAAGGCTTATACTCTCCCAACTGCACTCCTTCGAATATCTGGTTTATTATTGGACAAATGGCCAGGATCGCGCAGTGTCCGCAGAGCAGCCTGACGACAGTCACGTTTTGTCAATGATCTGCTACATAATGATAACGTATTCTGACTTATCTGCCTCCACCCGTAGATATAATTCCATGTTATATGACTATTAATGTCCGGATATAAATAACTTGGGCTTGTTACGTCGATAGCCTCACGGAATTCTCCAACTGTGAATAAAAAATGAGACAAGCAAACGTATGGCAGCATACGAGACAGTGTATGAGAGAGAAGCCTGTGGACAGGCATGGTCACCAACCACACACATTGCATGGACTATAAAACAGAAGATGATTGGGAAGGGGAAGAATAAGGAAGAAAAAGAAGAAGAGGGAAAACGACGAAGAAGAATAAATAGTGAGAAAAAGAAGGAAGGATTTAAAGGAAGATGAAGAAGGAGACGGAAGAGGGATAAAAAGAGGAAGAGGGATAAGAATGAAGAAGATGAAGGAAAAGGTGGGAGACGAAGAAAGAGGACGAAGAAGAAGAGAATATGAAGAAGTCAGAAGGAGGATAAAGAAAAGGAAGAAGAAGAAGAAGAAGAAGAAGAAGAAGAAGAAGAAGAAGAAGAAGAAGAAGAAGAAGAAGAAGAAGAAGAAGAAGAAGAAGAAGAAGAAGAAGAAGAAGAAGAAGAAGAAGAAGGAGAAGAAGATGGAGGGGGGAGAGGGAGGAAGGAAGGACGGGAGGGAGGAAGGAAGGACGGGAGGGAGGAAGGGAAGAGGGAGGGCGGAAGGAAGGAAGGAAGGAAGGAAAGGAGGAAAGGAGGGAGGGGGAGGAAGAAGGCGGAAAAAGAAGGAGCAAGAAGAAGGAGCAAGAGGGAGGAGGGAGAGGGAGGAGGAAGAATAAGATGGAAGAGAGAGGAGGAAGAAGAAAATGGAAGAAGCAAGAAGGAAGAAGAAAGAAGAAAGAAGAAAGAAGAAAGAAGAAAGAAGGAAGAAGGAAGAAGAAAGAAGGAAGGAGAAAGAAAAAGGAGAAAGAAGAAGGAAAAAGAAGAAAGAAGGGAGAAGAAGGGGGAAGAAGGAAGAAAGAAGGAAGGAGACAGGAGAAAGAAGTATTAAAACGGAAGAAGAAGGAAGAAGAAAGAGGAAGGAGGAAGAAGAAGGAGGAAGAAGAAAGGAGGAGGAGGAAGAAGGAGAAGGAAGGAGGAGGAGGAAAAAGGAAGGAGAAACAAGGAAGGAGGTATAAGGAAGGAAGAAGAAGGAAGGAGGAATAAGGAAGGAGGAAGAAGGAAGGAAGAAGAAGGAAGGAGGAATAAGAATGGAGGAAAAAAGAAGAAGGAAGAAGTAGGGGGAAAAGAAAGTTGGAAGAATAAGAAGGAAGTTGGAAAAAGAAGAAGAAAGAAGGAAAAGGAAGAATCATGAAGAAGACTAAACAAATGTTTGGATAGCGACACAAGTTAATAAACGCCTAAAAGCTGCAGCTGTTGTCCGACGTGACACTGAGGCAAAATCGGTATTCCAACCAGAATGGAACCTGGGGCAGAAATACGGTCAGGTTATGACACACTAGTTGTGCCAAATAACGTGGTCGGGTTGTTAATAGCGCTTTGATTGAAAGACCGGGGTTGTACTGATTCTGGTGTGAGAGGGGCACGTACAATACCAGTCTAAGCATCGTTCTCCTGCGTCATGGGATATGCTGCAAACATTCTGGTCTGATTAGCCAAAGAATTATTAACCATCTCCGCTATGATAAAGTCTGCCTGGGATACGGTCCTTCAGGCCCAGAGATTGCTAGATGGCAATCATGCCTCCTACTCTTTCTCCTCTTCCTCATCTTCTTCTTCTTCCTCTCTTCCTTCTCCTTCCCTCCTCTTCTCCTTCTTTCCTTAGTTCCGTCATTTCTTCTCCTTTCGCCTTTCGCCTTCCCCTTCTTCTTCTGCTTCTTCCTTCCTTCCTGCATTCGCCCTTCGCCCCTTTCTTCTTCTTCGTCTTATTTTTTTACTCCCTTCATTCCATGCACTGCAACCTAACCCCACTTCCCCTCACCTCCCAGCACCAGTTCCTACTGCTCTTCATTACCTATGCATCCTCTTCTTCACCTATTCCTCCTCTTTTTCACTTACTCCTCTTCTTCACCAACTCCTATTTTTCCTCACCTACTCTTCTTCTTCTTCTTCTTCTTCTTCTTCTTCTTCTTCTTCTTCTTCTTCTTCTTCTTCTTCTTCTTCTTCTTCTTCTTCTTCTTCTTCTTCTTCTTCTTCTTCTTCTTCTTCGTCTTCTTCTTTATTTCTTTCTTTCTTTCTTTCTTTCTGTCTTTCTTTATTTTCATTTTTTTCGCCCGTCCTCATCATTTGTCATTTAATTCCATAGGGAGACTGAGATCGGGATTACATGCCGTGGGGAAAAACCGCCATTATGATTACATGTCATCAGAAGAGCTCATGCAATGGGATTGCACGGGAGAGACAATGAGATGATGATTACATGGCTTGCGGAGAGACTGACACAATAGGATTATATGCCTTGGAGAGAGACTTGCGCAGTATAATTAAGAGAGGGCTTCAGATCAAAACCTTAAAAGTGTTATGGAAATTACAATAACCACACCATTGTCTTGTAACCTGCCAGTATTGTTGTTAAGGATCTCAAGAGTGTTAAGCACTGATATCATGGTGCAGACAACACGGTGACGTCATAAGTACAGTTTAAAGATAGTAGCCCCACTTTTGACATGCACCGAAGAGGAGCAGCATTCAGTCATCCGTTTTTTTTTTTTTTTTTAAATCGGTGAAGGTGTGACACCTTTAGGGGTTCATTGGCGAATGAAGGTCTAGTATGGTGATACATGCCTGTCAGTCCAAAAAGTGTGTGAGTGGAGTAGGAAGTTTTGAAAACTTTTCGGTCTGATGAAGAGGTACAGCAGGAGGTGCAGTAGTGGTTACACACGCGGCCGAAGAATATTTTCTACACGAATCCAAGCACTTTATCGGTGCTGGACAAGTTGCATTAAAATGCAGTGGTGATAACCATCTTTACCCGAAAATAAGACCAGGTATTATATTAATTTCCAGTAAGGCTTATTTTCGGGGGGGAGGGGTCTTATATTTTATTTTTTATTTTTTTCAGATACAAATATCTACATTTATTCATGTACAAAATTCTACATTTATTTAAATACAGTCATATTTCATCTGAAATATTGTCTTAACTCTCCAAATCCAGAATTCCGGCCTCGATTTCTTGCGACTAGATTTACTGTAGAACCATTGGTCCCAGTCTCATATCCAGCAATAAAGCTTTCCTTAAATGAGCATTTCTTGTCCATGTGGCCTGCCCGTAGTGCATTGGTAACTTTATTTTACACGAGTGTCGAATTGAACTATGAACCACATCCGTTCATTATCAAGTGCGCACGCGTGGCATCTGTACTCCGACTGGCCATTCGGCAACACATCTCTCATTCTAGCTGACGATCTTATCTAGGGCTTAGTGTAGGGGTAAGTCTTATAAGTATCCTGAAAAATTGTGCTGGAACGTATTATAGGGATAGGTCTTATTTTGGGGAAAACACGGAACATATAAAAATTATACATGCGTTCTTTACGTTTTCATAATATATTCACACACCTAATAAAAACAGGTTTTCATTAGAATCCCCCTCGTACATGCATTGGAGAGATATTAATACCGCAGTAAAGCCACGAGGTGGGACTGACAGAGTAGGATTACATACCACAGGACTAATGGCGTTACGATAACATACCATATGCGGAGAATGATACACTAGAATTACATGCCGTGTGCAGAGATTGACACAGTAGGACTACATGCCATGTGCATAGAATGATACATTACGATTACATGCCAGGAGGTAGAATAATATAGTTTAATGTCATTGAGAGAGATTGGCAGAATAAGGTCACAAGGACATTGAGAAATATTGACGCAGTAAGATTGCATAATGTGGAAAGAGAATAACACAGTAGGTTTCAATGCCAGATGGGAAGAATTAAATAATCTAATTACACGTCATGAAAACACAATTAAGGCTAATTGTGTGGGCAAGGGATCGTGAATCAGGCACAGTGATAAGTCCATCAAGCGCCACGTGACACGATGAAAGATTCAGAAAACTTGTTTACAGGTTAGAAACCATAAGAAAGGGCACACATGGTGCCCATCTGCAGAGTCACATCATCAATATGCGGGGTGCTATTAGATGGGCGGTTATGGTTTGTCAAGTCACACGAAAATCAGAGTCGTGGATCAGGTCTGTTTTATTGTTTTGAATATGTGGCCGCTATAGCAGAAACCTGCTATAGTTGTGTGCAATATAGGACCATGGCATGTGCTATGTAGGACCATGACTTGTGATGTGTAGGACCATAACATTTTGGAGGCTTGAATGCACGGAGGATTAGGTTGTAAATCTTCCCCTCATGTAATAGGCTATGAGCCCAGACGTTGAACATATGGCCAAGCATTTCAGTTACTTATCAGTGAGAGCTGGTCAGGTTCGCAAGATCATTTCCGCGTCTGGCGTTCCTTGTCTCTGATGGCACCTTGTATGAGGTGCACCAAATTGGTAACTTCCCAGCCAAGGCAAGTTAGCGAGGCAGGCGTTGCGAGAATGTAACCGCATCGTGCAGCTAGAATCGTGGTTTGAGTGAGCAAAAGAGCAAATGTGTACGACCGTTCGACACAGTCTCGATAAGCGCCCACTCTCTCTCGATGAGTAGTGGTCTTGCAGTCAATAAGCTAGTATAGCTTTTCAGTCAGTCCTGCCGGCGTAGCTTGAAAGCTCGTCGGTAGGCGTCCAGTGGTTTTGCATGTATCACCGGGTACCGGGAGAGCGATGCCACTCTTGGCCTGCGTGTGCGTGAATAGTCCGTCTGTCCGATGGATATCTGGTTGATCCAGCCAGTAGTCATATGCTTGTCTCAAAGATTAAACCATGCATGTCTAAGTTCACACTGTCTCACGGTGAAACCGCGAATGGCTCATTAAATCAGTCGAGGTCCCCTAGATGACACGATCCTACGTGGATAACTGTGGCAATTCTAGAGCTAATACATGGTTACCAAGCTCCGACCCTCGCGGAAAGAGCGCTTGAGGATAGCAGTCTAAAATCCAAATAAGGCGTTTTTGATCTAGAAACATACATCTATAAGGCTCTCAGCCGAGGGATATGGCTGAACGCCTCTAAGCCATTACTCTCGAATATGAGGGACTGGCCGATAACTCACTGCACACTGGAAGTGAGATATTAAGCCTACTATATATGACTGGTTCAGATGCGCATCCTACGGCTATCAACTGAGGGAAAAGGCCACACGCCTCTAGGCCCATGTCCCTCAGCTGTGCGATCCTAGCCGTTGCTCACCCCACCTAAGTGGAGGTGAGATGCCTACGTCCTTTACTTGGGGACGTTAATTACAAGTACCTCTGAAGTCGGAGTGGGCTTGCCTGAATGGCGAGGTACGCCGGTAAAAGGGAACGCAAGCCCACACGCAAAACTCAGTCATCTACGACTGTAAACAGTGTGTAAGGACTACGCTCGAGTGTAAGCGAGCTAACAAAAAGAAGAAGAAGAGGAAGTTACTTATCTCTTGTTCTGTCCCTGTGAAGTTTGCTAGTTGTCACTAAGTGTTGAAGTTTATTTTCCTTATAAAGCTATCAATGTCCTGATCGTCTACGTCAAATTGCTCTAATCAAAACCAAATTATAGCGGTACATAGCCTTAGAGATTATTTTCTAACAGTAACACATATTTCATAACTAGACAGATCATATGGACAACTTTTAAACTCAACTGTATGTAAATGATAATTTTAAACCCACAATCGATATTTTTAGCGCTGATCGATACTTGCCGCTATCCCCCCCTGTCAACACTGGTTTGAAGTATTCACGAGGGAATGCCCAGGTCAATTTGCTTATTTAGAATATTTTTTCCCGCGGAAATACATTTCTACGTCGCTGACGCAGTTGTGAGCGTCACAATGATGGATATAAAATAATATTCAATTTAACAGCCGTTCATAAAAGCATTTATAAAAGAAGACGGATTTGTATCCCATACATATGGGTCACCGACTGTTGGCAATATTAAATGTGAAGCCACTGTTACCGTTTCTCTTTCTACTAATGGCTATTTTCAATAGTTAGAAATACCCGTTCCAATATGAGACTATTTGTTTAAAATAAATTGTTTCGTGGATACTATGTTTAGGCAGTAACAAGAATAGTGGCGGTATTATACAAGATAGAGAAAAATGATGAAACCTTAGGAAAGGGCATACATGTTTGCCACCTGAGTCACATCATCATCATGTGCCATGCTTATCAGATGGGCGGTAATGGTTCGCTATCTCACACGATCCTCATAGTCTTGAATCTGGTCTGTTTTGTTGTCCTGGTATCTTAAGTTCTTTTTAAATAGTGCATTCTGCAAGAAAAAGGCCCTTTTACTGGACATTGGCTCATCGGGCATATGGTGCTTGGTGCATATTTTTATAGACCAATGGTCAGTTGGTGTGTAAAGTGGTAAAATATCACTCATTTATATGGTGTATCTTTAATAATAAATGTGTAGTGTTTGAAAATATTGCCAGTTCAAGTTTTGTATTCACCCTCTGAAACGTTCATGCAACATAATAGGTAAATACAAAACTTGGACCGGCAATATTTTCAAAAACTGCACAGTCATTAACAATACATCCTGTACTTCCTAAGACGCTGACACAGTAGAATTGCATGCCTTGGGGAGAGACTGACTGTCTTAGTAGTAATGCTTTATTACTTTAGTGTCGTCCCTGGAGTGAGGGGAATCAACACCCACATTTAGTTTAATTCAATATCACTATCCTGGAGATATCCACCAGACTCCGTCCACAGCACTCCCTCAGTCTAAAGACACCTTCTTCTCACACTTACTCACCCCTGGATCATGCCCCCTCTCATTCTTCCCCAACATAACATACTTGACTAACTCTAGCTTCAACAAATAAATACAAGACGTTTATTAAAGCAAAGAGTATGTGTGGGAGAAATGTGTGTGTGTATAATGTGTAGAATGTGTGTCGTCTATTTAAGATGCCTCTCAGAAATCTCTGTCTTCAGTTTGCAAGCCATCATTTTCAATAACTGTGTTTCTAGCTTCACTGTGGAATATCGAAGCACACCCAGATGGAACCTGTAGAATAGAACACCCCGGTGAGAGCAACTCAATTCTGACCTTCATTAGGTGAGTGTAGGCCGATAGCAGCACTCAGCCCTATAACAGAGAACCGAACTCTGTCATACGGCCAAATAGCTCATCACATTATCTGAGTGATGGTAAAACAAGGAAAGATTAAAGGAAAAGGGTAGAAACTCAGCAGAGGCCCTACTGGAAGATCCTACCATTTCACATTTTCCCCATCCCTCCCCACCATCCTCAATCTCTTTAAATATTGTCCCACTACATTGGCCTTAACTCCCTGAGTTAAATGATATATCACACAAGCTAGTTTAAACTACACAATTGGCTACTGGTGCCGACGCTCCTATGATACTTTCTATCACCGCACTTATCATACGTTCTATCACTAATCATAACTACGCTAAATATGATTAATAGAATACCATATAGCAATTCTCGTTGCAGATAGAGATTATATAATCACAGACTGGATCGATGTCAGCCGATATATCTATATCAACAAATTGACATTATAATCTCGCTCTATAACACAACTGAGAACGCCGTTCCTCTCCTCATCACTTCAGAACTTGTGGTCGACTAACTCCACTTTGTTTACCTCAACTAGTTTTAATTTCGAGGCTTGAGTGACGTCACCAAATTGTCTAGACGCTGTACAGTCCAGAATCTGGTTTTCTCACTCTATTTTAGACAGTGCTGTCTAGTTTGCTTTCATCGTACAACAAAAGTCCTGTCTGCCTGTGAACCAGGGAATTTTTCCCCACATCACAGAATCCATCCGACGTGTATTCAGACATTTCGCCTACACTTCAAAGGCTAACTACCGCCTGGCAGACGTATGGCGCTATTGTCCGTTTCTCGAACAACCCACATCATACAGAAATGCCGACAGTGTGCAAACAGTTTTCGCGACTTGTTTATTCCACATTCTCCCACTCATCAAAGGGGTTTGTCGGTTTTTGGTAGACGACCTTCACGTCTTTCTGTCATCGATCAAAACATCAAGTGTTTTTTTTTTTTTCGTGACACTGACACAGTGTAATTACATGCCTTGGGGAGAATCTGTAACAGTAAAATTGTATGCCTTGCGAAGACATTTCTCTCTGGATCAGTCTTATAAATTCATTCACAGGCGGTG
The DNA here is from genome assembly GCA_963921405.1 of Cepaea hortensis. NCBI lineage: Eukaryota > Metazoa > Mollusca > Gastropoda > Stylommatophora > Helicidae > Cepaea > Cepaea hortensis. The sequence goes on along the minus strand of OY992893.1, from coordinate 54,643,983 downwards.
TTTGAACCTATGACCACAGAGCCGACGTGCGAGCGTCTAGTCACTAAGCTACAGCGGCTCCTCTATTGCATGTTGCGATATCTACCCGAAGTCAGCATTGGTACACGGAATATACCCCCGAGTGTTACAGCAACCCTGAAGATGTACTCAAAACCGCATGTCATTTTCTTCTCAAAATGTCCCCCAGAAACATCAAAGATGAGTGCAGACAGATGGGAAATACACAAGATAAGACGGGTAGCAAAAGATATGGATATACACTTCGACGACACTTAGGGCGCTCCGGGCCCAGAAACATTTACTGCATCCACCGATCGGTCTATCAGTCCACAACACACTCAACCGGAAGTTATCGACAACACATTCAATTTATATGATTCTTTATTTCGATAAATACATTACACAATAGCACTTACCCAAGTTGCACAGTATATCAACACACCCCTACACCCAGATGTAACGTGATTTCCCGGGAACTCCCGGAATTCCTTTGTTTGCGGTGAATTAAAAATGAAGTACCAACAAAATCCTCAATGTGGAGTTCATGGAATACCACAAATACCAATGAACCAAGAGGTGAAGAAAAGAAGCTGACGCTGAAGAATCCATACACTGATAAAACCCGAGAATAGCATAACTAAAAACGCCTTAGTATGGAACTTACGTGGCAAAAGAATGGAGGAAGACCTTAAAACTCATGGAGAAGATAAGCAAGAGTAAACACAGAAATTATCAATATTGGAAGGACATGGACAGAATTGCATGTGATAGCTAATAATAAAAAGTAGTGGAGAGTTTTGGTCATAGACCATAACTTTATGAAGGGAAAATCCCAACTGCATCTCCACGTGGTAGAGGTTGGAAACACACCACGCTGTGGCTAACACAGCTCTGGGGACCGAGAATCCACCGGAATAAGTGGACAACTCTGCAGCTGAGCAGAGCAGGGCACTCACTTGTCCTGACAGTCGGACATGGCTGTCAAAGGTAAAGGTAAAAGACCACCATGTGGATGTGGAAGGCTAGGGGAAACCACCACATTATCGTCCCAAGGCTTCATGGCAAAACAAATATCAGAGTTAGTGAACGACGTTAATGGCTGTCTTAGGACATCCTCGTCCGGTAGGGACAGTCATGAGCCACAGGTGACACCAGACCGTCCTCCAGCTACTGATAGCAAAATCATAAATAAAATAAATAAATTTAGGGTAGGAACGTGGATTGATAGGACATTAAATGAGATAGGAAAATTGAACAATGTTCTAAGAGAAATGGATAGCATGAAAATGAATATACTAGGCGTTAGTGAGATGAGATGGAAGGGATCGGGCAAAATTATAGCTGACAACCACACAATAATTTATTCTGGAGGGAATACACATGAAAAAGGTGTCGGAATAATACTTGAAGAAAACACAGCCAAGTCACTTAATGGATACTGGTGTATTTCAGATAGAGTTGTTTTTGTCAAAATCAATTATCAGGCTTGAGTTAGGAGAAGAACGAAGCACTTGTGGGTTATACCCGTGTGCCGTGATGTTGATCCGTTGACTAAACTAAACTAAACTAAACTGGTCAAAATCAAAGGCAAACCATTAGATATAAATATTATACAAGTATATGCACCAACAACAAGCAGTAGTGATGAATGAATACAACAGTTTTACGACGACATAGAAATGACGATGGCTCAAATTGGATCACCGGAAATAACAATAATACTTGGAGATTTTAATGCAAAAGTAGGAAAGGGGAAAATGGAGGATGTCATGGGGAATTATGGTTTAGGTACAAGAAATGAAAGAGGGGAAAAGCTAATAGAATGGGCAAATATCAATGATATGATAATTGGAAACACGTGGTTTAAACACCATAAAAGACGACTATACACATGGAAAAGCCCTGATCAGAAAATACGCAACCAAATTGACTACATACTAATTAATAAAATATTTAAAATGCTCTAATTAATATAAAAACAATGCCTGGCGCCGACTGTAATAGTGCTCATGTACCACTATGTGGACAAATAAAAGTAAGATTACAGAGAGGGAAAAAATGGTTAGGAACATGAGACTTAATAGAGGGGTTCTGAAAGAGGATAAAGAAATTCAAGAACAATACATTGTGACTGTGAAAAATAGGTACAATGCAATAGCTAAAATACAGAGTATAAATGAAAAATGGGAAATGTTAAGGGACTCCATTTATCAAACTAGCAAAGAAATATTACGGGAGAGAAGTCAAATAGCTAAGACAAATAGATGTATGAAGAGATCTTAATGCTGATGGACAAAAGAAAACATAGTAATAAATGAAAAACAAGAAAACGCTACGATAAATAAAGAAAAAACAGATAAATGTTGAGCAGTGCAAAAAAAAAAATGAATTAAATGCCATTAAAGATACAAAAAAATATGCACAGACCAATCAGTGAGCTCACGGGAAGTAAAATAAGAATAAATACAGGGTGTTTGAAATAAAAAAAAAACAGGAAAGATATTATTGGAGGAAGGTGCTATAATGAAGAGGTGGAATTAGTATATAAGAGAATTATATGATGGGGAAAGGGGAGAATTAATAGAAGAAAGTAACTTAGAAGGTCCACCTATTCTAAAAGAAGAAGTTGCGGACGCTAAGAAATATAGGAAGAAAGGAAAAACAGCTGGATCAGATGAAACCACAATAGAAGAATTAGAAGTATTGGGAGAATTTGGAGTAGATATATTAACCAAAATGTTAAATGATATTTACAGCAGTGGATGTACAGTGGATTTCAGTGACATGCTGAAATATGTAATTATAGCTATACCAAAAAGACCAGGAGCATTTGAATGTGAAGATTTTCGTACAATTAACCTCATAAACCATATCACTAAGCTTCTGCTCAGAATCATAATGAGAAGAACCAGAAAGAAAATAGAAATGGAAATTAGTGAAGAACAGTATGGATTTGTGGAGGGAAAGGGCACAAACAATGCAATATATACATTACGGACATTAATAGAAAGGTCAATAGAGAAACAGAGAGACATATATTTGTGCTTCATAGATTATACTAAGGCATTTGATAAAGTAAAACATGATGAACTGTTTAAAATGTTGGAAGATATCAAAATTTATGGGAAAGATTTAAGAATAATAAAGAATATTTACTGGAACCAAGTAGCAGCAATTAAAATTGGAAATAAAGAGGGTAGTTACGAACACACAAAGCTAGGAGTACGACAGGGGTGTGTCTTGTCACCAGATCTCTTCTCCCTATATAGCGCTTATGGGAATGTCCCGAATGCTGTGATGTCGGTTCCTAAATCAATCAATCAATCAATCAATCAATCAATCCCTATGTAGCGAAGTAATAATGAGAGAGATCAAAGAGATACCAGGAATACTAGTTGGAGGTTATAATATAAATAATATACGTCATGCAGATGACACAGTATTTGTGGCAGATAAATCAACAGACCTACAACAATTGTTGGACACTGTAGTAACAGAGAGTGCAAGGAAAGGACTCTCCTTGAATATCAAGAAAACAGTAACAATGGTGATATCAAAGAAAAAGGTGACACCAAAATGTGACATAGAAATAGAAGGAACCATTCTTAACCAAGTGGATAATTTTAGATACCTAGGGACATTTATAACATCAGATGGCAGATGTACAACAGAGATTAAGAGCAGAATAGGGCAAGCAAAGGCCGCATTTCAGAAAATGAAGAGTATCTTGTGCAATAGGTCACTATCACTGAGTGTATGAAAGAGAGTGATGAAATGCTATGTAGAACCTGTTTTGCTGTATGGCAGTGAATCTTGGAATGTAAATGAAAAAAATTAAGAAGACATTAGAAGCAACAGAGATGTGGTTCCTGAGACGAATGTTGCGAATTTCTTGGACTGCCAGAGTAACTAACAACGACTGCCTGAAACAGGCTAATGAAACTAGAACACTATATACAACAATAAGAAAGAGACAAACAGCTTTCTTTGGTCATGTAATGAGAAGTGAGGCATTGGAGAACATTGTGACAACTGGAAAGATAGAGGGGAAGAGAGGCAGACCAAGAGAAATGATGCTGGATGGATTGAGACGGTGGCACGGAGGAATATCAGCAGCAGAGGTGATCAAGGAAACCAAAGACCGAGATCTGTGGAGAGCCATGAACGCCTACGCCAGCTGGCATGGCACTTGATGATGATGAGCAATAATAGAGGGGCTTGGAGTGAGCTGGTTGAAGGGCGATGCCCCATTGCATAATAGAGGGCAGAGAAGATGACACGGGATATAAGTATTTTATATACAAGAGAATCAACTGGTTAGTGGGCTGGAGTCTGGTGACAACCAAATGACTAAAACATGTGCAGGAGAAACTACCTGTCCAGGCCTCACCTCAGTCAGTTTATATTTGCTGTATTGAAGAATGATCTGGCTATATCCTTATTTTCTTCTCTGTAGATGTTAAGCTTCAGTATTGTACACCCCGCTGATTTTTGAGCCTGTAAGGGAGAAGGAGGGCTATGTAACGCCTGTCCCCTAGGAGGTGGTACTTCGGTATCGTGTCGTGGGGAAAGTCATTTCAATCTCATTACAATAGACGGAAGTCCTTGTTAGGGCTAACACGCCTACATGTCCAAGCGTCGTCGTAAGAGTTGAAGGTCAGTATTCCCGAGGATTCCCCAACAGCCAATAAATCAATAAACCAAACAACCAATATCAAGAAGGAAAGTTTAAGAACCTGATAGTGGAAACAGAGAATTAGTTCTTAATGTACTGGAGTATCATTTACTAGACAGATAAATGCTGGTGGTATTAACGGGAGTATAACACATGTTTCAAAACATGAAGAATGGGAATACCACAACTACGCCACTTCTCTTCTGCTAGAAGTAGTTCTTCAATGTTACATATTTTCTCCAGCTAGTTAGTCTTTGATTTTGTTTGCAGGATTTGAAAATGTTTTGTAGCTATCAATCTAGTTTTGAGGATGCGTTAGCAACAAAAACTAGTACCTAGGAAGTACCAAAGGTGATTTGATTCCGTCTTCCACATCCACATCAGCGATACGATTATTAGAATATTGTATTGTGAGAGGAGGGGTGGTGTGTGTGTGTGTGTGCGTGTGTGTGTGTGTGTGCGTATGTGTGTGTGTGTGTGCGCGCGCGCGCGTGTGCGTTCTAAGTCTGGAATCTTGCCAGGGTATTATTCATTTAACTCCTAAACCTTACTATTTCAAATTTATGTGGAATTTTTAAAGTGTGCAGCATACATAACATACGTGGCCCTTTCCCGAACGGTTAAGCAGACCACATGACTCAAACTCGAGGCCCACGGGCCACATCAGGCCCGGCGTACAATCATATCAGGCCGGAGAGGTCTCAAACGATGTACAAATATATTCGGCACGAGAGATAATTTTAGACAAAATATTTGTAATGGCCACGATAAAACTGTCATTTACTGCCAATATAGTACCTTGCGGTGTATGGCAGAGGAGTCTTTGAGCATGAGGAATTAAGGCCGCCTGGCTGGTGCAGTCGCCGCGAACTGTGCAGGTTAGGATTTTCTTTTAGCCCCCGACAGAAAAAATCCACACTGTCACAGTCCTGCACTCAGGCAATCCTCATCTGTACCTCACACATAATAATAATATGCACAGATGTTTTCTCTACAATATTTATTCAGGCAAGCCTGACAATTCTCTAAGGCGTTCTTTGCCTGTACATAACTAGAGAATACTTATTAATCACATTACACAATGTATGAATTCACAACACACTCTCGCTAAACATTGCATGCGTTCATAGACAATAACTTAGAACCACGTCCAGTCAGAAAGCCGTCTGTCCCCCGTCTGTCTTAACTCAGCTCGCAGCTTGCCTACGCGGTCAAGCTCCCTCGTGGGGTGCGTGCTAATCCCTTTGCACGAAGCACTATCGTCTCTGCCTTCTAGAGTTCTGTTATACTTCACGTTGTCACGTCTACGTCTGCCCGCCCCCTATCCCTGGGTCGGTCCCTCTATTGTCCTAACTATAACACGTTAGTGTTCCCACCCGAGTCTAGTTATATCTATTATTACGTCCTGGCTTGGGTGCTGTCTCTATTCAGTCTATACCTTTATAGACGTCCTGTCTCTATGTCCTGTAAGTCCTCACCCCTCTACTGTCACTAATCTGTCTCAGTACAGTGTAGGACCTTGACACACACCTTACGGAGGGATTGAACCAGGGTCTCCAGAAGGAGAGTCCGGCGTTCTAGCCATTCAGCCAGCCGCTCCTCAAGGCACGATATAAAGTGCAAATCAAATTCCCTAATTAGCAGCCTTGCCGAATGATAGGCTACCTGAGAGCGTTCTCGCGTCGATCAGAATAAGAGAAAACAAATGTTGTATGGTGAGTGGATATTCGTCGTTATAGTGACCTAGAAACATTCAGTAGCTCGTTTTGAATTGGCGCATAAGAAATGAAAGTATTGTAGAGCCCTGATATTACATCACCTTTTCCCGCTATGGTTAACCTGATATTAATCAAGCATCTGACGGTAGATGCTCAATATTTTTGTTTTAAATCAAAGCTAGCCCTTAAAATGACCAAGTGGAAAATTGATTCTGAAAACAGAGCCTTTCAAAGCCGCTGGGAGGCTGAATCTATGTTTACTAATATTGGCGGTAAACCTGTGTGTCTATTATGTGGAGATAATGTGGCTTTGATCAAAGAATATAATCTTAGTCGCCACTACGAGACTAAACATCAAGACAAGTTAAACAGCCTGAATGCAGAGCAGAATCTACAAAAGATAGACGAATTGAAGAGGCATCTAACATCACAGCAGATGTTTTTCACCGAAGCAAAATCACAAACTGAAGCTGCTGTGAAAGCAAGTTTTATTGTGGCGGAGGAGATCGCAAAATCAGGCTGATTTACAGAAGAAGAGTTTCTGAAGGGAGTCTCTGTGGCGAAGTGGTCAAGCCGTTTGACTCGTGCTCCGAAGGTTGTGGGTTCGATTCCGGGCCGCACCCTTCGGTTTACGAGTTAAATGTTTCGGAGACTCCTGTGGGTCGTCGCTAAAAGCTACGGAGTTCGTGCTTTGTGCGACGCTTTCCGTGCTGCGGAAATAGACCGAGCCATATGGGATAAAACCCGGTGCAATGAAGTCGACCCTGTCGAATTTTAGGCGACCTTTTAGAGTTTCTGAAACTCTGCATGATGAAAGTGTGTGATGTCTTGTGTTCAGACAAAAAGCAGATGTTTGCAAAGGTAAACCTTAGCAGAAATACGGTTGTTGATCGGGTTTGTGAGATGGCAAATGATGTGAAAACACAAATGGATCGAAAAAGGCAAAGACTTTGTTGCATTATCCCTTGCTGTCAATGAAAGTAATGGCACGACTGACACTGCACAGCTTGCCATCTTCATCCATGGAGTGGACTCCAGTTTGAATGTTACAGAAGACATATTGGACATGAAATCCATGCATGGGGTAACGACAGGAAAAGACATTTTTGATAACGTATGTCACAGTTTAACCAACATAAAACTGCCTTGGGACAAACTTGTTGTGGACTAGTTTGAAGGATGTGGTTAAAGATGCAGGAGAACTCTACTGGTGAATTGATAGCATAATACTGCATCATAGACCAAGGATCGCTGTGTGGTAAAGTCCTCAACATGGAAGATGTAATAAGCACTGTAACACAAACCGTCAGCTTTATCAGAGTCAAAAGTTTAAATCACCGCCAATTTCAGTCTTATTTGCCTGAAACAAAGTCGGCGTTCGGCGACATGCCTTATCATACAAATAGGTGCAGTGGCTAAGTCGGGGAAAAGTTCTCAGTAGATTTTTCTGGCTGATCGAGGAAATCTGTCAATTCATGGACAGTAAAGGAAAAGATTCCACAGTTTTTCGGGATAAAACGTTGAAATTTGAGTTCGCGTTTCTGTCTGATGTAACCACTCATCTCAACGACTAGAACCTGCAGCTCCAGGGACGGGAACACATTATCACTGATATTCGTGATGCAGTGAAGGCATTTCGAGTGAAGCTGCGCTTATGGGAGACACAAATGCACCAATGCAACCTGTCTCACTTTTCTTGTTGCCAAGCAATGTTAAACCAAGTCAACACTATGGTCTTTCCCAATGCACATTTTGCTGAAAGACAGCTTACTTTGCGCCGAGTTCGCACGGCGCTTTAGTGACTTTGAAGCACAGAAAAGTAATTTCGAACTGTTTCGTAATCCATTTGCCATAGATGTGAAAACTGCATCTGTAAATCTGCAAATGGAGTTAATAGAGCTGCAGTGTAATAGGACGCTAAAGGCAAAGTACGACACTGTGGGGCCTGCAAAGTTCACTCGTTTCATTCCTGAAGTAATGCCCCGTCTTCGTCTATATGCGGCTCGAACCTTGAGCATTTTTGATAGCACATATCTGTGTGAGCAGCTTAACAACTCATCACACAGGAGACGTCTCACTGATGAACACTTGCAGTCCATCATGAGAATCTTAATGACACAGAACATTACTCCCAACATAAACGAACTTATAGCTCAGAAAAGATGCCAAACATCGTGCTCTGTATGTATACCAATGATTTTTTATTATGAAAACTTGCTTCTGTTTTAATTTATTTTAATGTTTTAAAAAGGTTTAATGTTCGGGTTATTGAACGTTTATCCTGTTCGGCCCGCATCTTTACGTGTGATTTGAGTTTTGGCCCGCTGAGCGATTGAGTTTGACACCCCTGCACTAGACTGACATCTGTTGGGGTCAGTCTGTTCTTGTGTCTAGGTCATTGTTTTTCGAACATAATCCACAACGGGACTCGTACCCAGCACTTTGAAAGATAGATAATCAGAAATATTAACACATACCCCAGTTTATTCACACGACGATTTGTCTCCAGAATTTGAAAATGTCTTGTTATTATTAGTCTATTTTTTTTTATTTTTTTTTTGGTGTATGTCCATAAACTAATTCTTGGAAAGTTACTTTGAAAGTTAGATCATCAGAATCAATAACATCTACGCTAAGTAGACAGTACTGTTTCATTACGATGGGCCGTTAGATTAATATAGCCTGTCAAACCATAGTCTTTTAGATTAATATAGCCTGTCAAACCATAGTCTTTTAGATTAATATAGCCTGTCAAACCATGGTCTGGGTTGAATCCCCGAGGAGGCGGGATTACTTGTCCCACCAGTACGGCTCGGAGTGTGTACAACCTCATCTAAATGTGTACCATACACGTTTTATAATTTTTGTGGGATTTGTCTGGCGACAAAAGGCGACAAGCAAGGAAACTGACTTCTTATTTATTTAATTATTTTATTTATATTTATTTATTTATTTATTTATTGCGCTCACTCAATTTGAACTCAAGCGTAATCTGTACACATTACTTCTAGTGGCACTGGACTGCATTTTGCGCGTGGATTAGCTTTTCCAATTACCAATGTCCCTCGCCATCAGGCAAACCCACTCCGACTTCAAAGGTACTTGTGATTTACGTTCCAAAGTCAAGGATGAAAGTCAACATTTTAGTCCAACTGTCCGATGTAGGGGTTGAACCCCTCACCTCGGCTTCAGCACACCGGATGTTTACGAATACGCGTTCTTATCAACTCGACCATGATGACCTCTACTGACCCCTTATGGTATGACTTAAATACGAGGGGGAATTCAAATGAAAACCTTAAAAAATGTTTTGTAGTTTTTTGTAGTGTGTGAATATATTCTGAAAAAGTACAGAACAAATGTATTTTTCGACGTAATCACCGCTGCGTTCAATGCAAGTCCTCCAGCGCCGAAAATGTGGTTGGATTCTTGTAGAAAATAAAGATCTTGGTCCCGTGTGTAACCACTCTGCTGTACTTCTTCATCGGACCGTAAAATCTTTCCTCCCACTGACTCTTTGAGATGTCCAAACAGGTGAAAAACACTCCGGGCTAGGTTTCTGGCGAATACGGGGTAAGTGGTACACTTAGATTTGAGGTCTTCGATGGTTTCAACCGTTGCACGGGTAGTATGGGGTCGAGCAGTGTCATATTGCAAAAGGGCACCTTTATTCAGAAGCCCACCTCGTTGGATTTGATTGCGGGTCGAAGATTATTCCTGAGAAGATCTGTATACTTATCACTGGCGCCATTTTTCCCTCTTAACATGAAGCGCTCTAATATAACGCCTCGTTCATCACAAAAGAGTCAGCAAAACCTTCACCGCAGATGGCTGCATGCAAAGCTTCTTTGGTTTCGGTGAGTAGGGATGGACCCATTTCTTGCTCGCTCTCTTCGTTTCCAGCTCGTGGTAGTGAACCATCACCTTCTGCTTTCAAAGCACTCTAAAAGTTCTTGAGAAACGACAATGCGTGGTTCTTTCAATTCTGTAGGAAGCTGCCGTGGCAACCACCTTGCAGACAATTTGCAGTACAATAGCACATCATGGATGATGTGGTGTGCTGAACCTTGACTGGTGTCAAGATGTGCGGCAATGTCACTCATAGTCAATCGGTTGTTTTCCTGTACGAAGCCTTCAACGGCTGCAATCGACACAGGGGTCACTACTCGGTGTGAATAGTCGGTGTGACCGGTCGTGAACAGACTGTCACACAAGTCACGCCGTTTTGTAACTTCCTTCTCCACTCATGCACATATATATATATGCATGATGATATGCTGTAATGTCGGTTCCTAAATCAATGAATCAATCATGCACCTGCTGGACTAACAGGCATGCAATACCATATTGGACCTTCATTTGCCGATGTATTGCTATAGGTTTCACCCCTTCACCGATAATTAAAAAAAACGGATAAATTTACGCTACTCCTTTTTGGTGCATGTGAAAAGTGGGGTGACCATCTTTAAACTGTCCTTATGACGTTACTGTGTTCATCTGCACCGTGATCTCACGTGCTTAATACCCGTGACTTCTTTAATAACAATACTAACAGGCTACAAGACAATGGAATGGTTATTGTAAATTCTATCACACTTTTAAGGTTGTCATTTGAAGTAACCACGTATGTAAAGTTATTACAGTTCACTCCCAAAGGATAGTATCTGCTATGGAACTACCTGACCAATAATTACATTAATCAGTTGTAGTTGGGGATCATTCCTAGAACGAGAGGAATGGGCAGACGTTGGAATTAAAGCACACATTAGAGAAGATGGGGTCAAACGTGAAGCTTCAGTCCCGTTCAATTGGCACCTACTGTTCCAAAAGCAGCTTTTATCTTACTGAACTAACAAACAATTGGAGTTCATTTCACTTAGCCAGGGGACGCATTCTATATACACACACGCATGCACGCAAACATACCTACACTCGCATACATGCATGCATACACGCAGAGTTTCTGTTGTTGTTAAGTCTGTAACCGATAATATATTTGTACATTACATTGACAGGTTTCAGTATGGTATGTATACATGTCTGTGTTGTGTGTGTGTGTGTGGGTGTGTGTGTGTGTGGGGGGGGGGGGGGTATGCAAGTGGTGGTGGGTGTGTGTGTGGGGGGTGGGTGGGCGTCTGTCTACATACGAGAATCGTCCAGTAAGTAACCAAATTTTGTTTAGATAACCCGAAGACGAAGATTATTAAGTTATCTTCATTTGATCAATGTCATTATATAACCGTAGGCGTAGCAGATGATTTTATTCCCTGGTGTATTCATATGTTATGTGAGCACGAGATTAATGCGTGTCACTTCGTAAGAATTACGATGTCGTGGGCGCTACATTACTTCATTCACTTGCTATTGGTTTCTGGGTGTTGAGGATCGTCACTATAGTTCTCTGAGTAAACGCAAAAATGTTTCGTCTTTCTCAGCACATAGTGTATAGATGTCGCAACGTGTAGATGTTTATTGTTGCAGTAACAAACTGTCTGTACACATATTGTAACGTGTAGTTGCTGATTGTTGCAGTAACAGACAGACTGTACACATGTTGTAACGTGTAGATGTTGATTGTTGCAGTAACAGACTGACTGTACACATGTTGTAACGTGTAGATGTTGATTGTTGCAGTAACAAACTTGCGCTACACAATTTGGTTTCGTCGCCTCAAAGCCTAACCTTGCTGCCTTGGTTTTTGCAGTGCTTGCTGGCCAGATTCAGCATTCAATACTTGTTAGAACATTTGTATCGCTTAGTGACGTCAAGTTCAAAACCATGTTTTTCCTTGGTGATTAAACACATAACCTACAAAAAATAGCCTGCAAGATTTATTGCCATACATATTTCGCTGCATCTCGCTAAATGCATATTGCAGAGTTAAATATCATAAGATGTGAATGGATGATTCATATGTTGGCTGAAATACATAAGATACATATCTTCTGCGCGAAATATTTAGTCATTGATTGATTCAATGCACTGGATTCAAAGATCATCTTAGTACACATGAATGTATCCATTAGTGCTTCGATTACATCTATTTTAAGATCATCGACTGGTGGCAAAAAGCAGTTATAAGAATCGACAAGCAGTTGATATAATTTCACCCATTACAAACTGTATGTCATAATGTCTAATATCCCTTCGTTTCTTTGTGTTATACGGTTAACATGTATATAAATTTATAGGATAAATGCCTAAAATTTCAGTTGGTAACCATAGGCCATAATATAAACAACATTCTTTATGCCAACAACATTATCATGTTAGCAAACTCACCGAAACTACTGCGGAATATCTTTGATACCGCGATTGTTCATAGTAGTAAAAACAAAAGCCTTAGTTTAAATAATAAAATATACAGTATTTACTACTAGCAACTTCTGTACAATTTTAACATCTTGTTGTGAATCATAAACAAATAGCAAACAAAAGAAATAGTTTTAAGCCACAGACATGCGATTTTGCTGAAGGATTTCTAAAATATATGTCTTCTTTATTGTTTGTTAAATGGTTCATATAGTGAAGATGGATATTCAGAAGATGTTTACTTTGTGGTTTCATTTGGTGAGCCATACGCACTTCATATTGTTTTGAACAATCAGCACTGTCGAATTGTGGAGCCCAGTATTAAAAGTTTGTGCCATTATCAATTTCCGTGTTGTTTATTCAACATGTTGGTTGATCTCTAGCTATGTTCTTGATCGTTACGTTTGCCTTTTTAAATTAATTAGTTAGTCAGTCAGTCAGTCAGTCAGTCAGTCAGTCAGTCAGTCAGTCAGTTAGTTAGTCCGTTAGTCAGTTAGTTAGTTCGTCAGTCCGTCGATTGGGTGGGTGGTTGGTTGGTGGTTGGTTGGTTGGTTGGTTGGTTGGTTGGTTGGTTATTGGGGTTAATAGTTGCTTTTTAAATATTAAGGAAACAGGTTTTTTTATCATTGTATTATTTTAAAAAGAGCTAACTAAATACGCTGTTTGAGACGTTGTACCGCATCACCTGCACATCTGAATTTTGAAATCGAATTTTCCTCCAATTATGAATGGATCAAAACTGGCGCAGAAATCATCATTTTTGACATTTCATTAAATTTTTTCTGCATAGATATTGAAAAGTTAAGGAAGAGCTAGAAAATAATTTTGCACAGACTGAGTAAGTAATCTAAATGGTTTGAACGAAAGAAAGAAGAAATTTTATTTTTGCAGGGTCACAAATTGAGCATGCATATCTGGCATGAATTCGACTTATCCAACCACTCATTGTTTTCATAGTGAAAAGATACCGAAATGCAAGGACTCTTAACCCAAACACTAGAAAGAGGTCGTCAACATTTTGACAACAAGAGAAGAGAAAACATTAACATTGTCTGACAACAGTTAATATAGGAACGAACTAAACTGAGGTCTGTGTCACGTGAGCCGACCTTACTTCTTGGTATCCATTTTGGTCGACGTTGGAGTATAGGTCATGAACAACCAAATAATCAGTTTGATTATTGCTCACTGGATTTTAGGAGGCCTGGTGTTCCTTGCCAGTGAGAAGTCCTGATCGTTCGGGTGTACATCGATTGACGGACGTCAGTCGCGGCGATTGGGCAATCTTGAGCATAGCCTACGATGGGTGACGTTGTAATATTTTGTTATGATAATTTCGCGTGTCCAGCGTGTGCCGCGTGGTTACACACCCGCTTCACATGCCAGTGATCCGGAGCTTGTTTCCGGATCCGGTCAGGGACATGTACTACTGACAAGCTCAAACGAGTGCGAAACTCGAGTATAGTGCTTCCATATTGACGTGGATAGGCCTTAGGTTCATACCAGAATACGATCAGCGTTGCCAGTAGTGGGTTGTGCTCAATATTGAAATTTCAAATCCCGAAACAACCAAACAAACAGATATAAAGGGAAAAAAATGATAAAATAAACACAACTCCTCTGTTGTCAAGAAGGCACACAAATTGGGTTCATTACGGTTTTGAAAGATGCTCTTATACTACAAAGGTTGAGTACAGTTCAGCTGCCAAAGTACCAGATAGGATATGTGTGGCCAAAGGGGTGTTACTAGTTAGATACGAATATATGGAGGGAAGGCAGCAGTGTTATACAGTTGCATCCACAACGGTATTGATTTCTTCTGGATGGATGCATCCCAGAGAGTTTGTTAACTGGCTTTCAACTGTAAGCATAATGAAGTTGTTAGAGAAGCAAGGCTTCAATGCTCTGACCCATACATCGTCGACTCCATTATGGTCCGAAGAATTAAAATGATTAGGGACAGGTTTGTCAGAGTTTTGAATAATATCTCTAATGTGTTCCATAAAGGGGTCTGCAAGGCGTCTACCAATCTGACCAATGTCACATCGTTTGCAGAAGATAATATATTTTAGGTTGCGGGATATGCATGTGAATGGATCTTTCAATGAGAAGGAGTCTATAGGGAATGTAATCACCGGTCTTTGGATAACATGTGGGCATGTCAGGCATTTTTACGATGACATTTAAATGTACCCACAGATGAAGTATCTGTGGGAAGGCGACTGTGAACAAGGTGGCCACTAAGATTTGTGTTTCGACTGAACATTACCATTGGGCCGTTAGAAAACATCGCACGAGTGGTTGGGTCTGATCTAAGGATTGATCAGTAAGTTGGTATATGTGGTAACCCCGTGTTTTAATAGGTCAATCGACACTCGATGGGTGATATGGCCAATAAGACACCTGTCGCCTTTATTTTCCAAAACGTTTCCTTGTGCCTATTGTAGGCTGGGTTAATATGGGAGCTCAGGCTAGTTTCTTTCTGAAATCTTCGACTTAACGGGGATTCGAATACATGACCAACAGGCGTACGGGCAAGCGGACAAACCAATCCGCTTCCGCAGCTGCCAACACTTCATTCGCCATCGGAGCTTTCTTCTTGGAAATGGGGGAAGCAAATCTGCCTGTTAAGATTGTGTTGGGAATTGAATGTAAAGTTGAATCGTGTTGAAAAAAGCTCTTTGATAAACTAAATCTTAGTTACACATTGAAATGAAGATGGCGAACCGAGGCATGAATAGGCCATTTATGCCTCAAGGAATGCACAGGGGAAAGCCTTGCATTTCTGGACGCCTTTATATAATCTATATTGGCCGCGAGGGACAATTAGAGAAAAGAGAACTGCAGAGCGAAAGACAATAAAAGCAGATAAATTGGGTGCCAAGGGCAAGATTGAAGATAGCGATACAAATTCGAGATCGATGGAAAGCAAGTATTTTTGCTTATGTTTTATGATCTGATCACATTTATGGCCAAAGCAGACAGAAATATCCGCGAAAAACCATTTATATGTCGTGGAAAAGTAATTAGCTGAAAATATCGTCACGATTACATCCTAGGGAGCTGTAGTATCAGCCATAGGATGCAAACACAGTGGTAAGCCGGCCAGATGTTAGTTCACATTGTCAGGACAAGGTGTGAATATTGGATGGTAAAAAGAGACGTGTCGGGTATTAAGTGAAAAGAGATATTCTAGAAAACATTAGAGCAGGTGTCCAGTCTGCAAATAGTCATACAAGCTCAGATCTGTTTAGGTCCTTTTTATATGCCTTAATGCGGGTTGGGCATGTGCGGTCAGAATCACGTTTTACTTTCCCAAGACCGCCTTTACTTCCCAATACATTTCTTGGTTCCAATTTTAGGCTGGGTCGACCAAGCTCATGTAGTACAGGTAATAAACTGACATGTATTGACTGACACTCCGGGGAAGTCTAGCCGTGGGCGTCATGTGGACTTCATGAGCCATGGAGTGCCGATCAGGCTTGC
Organism: Cepaea hortensis; assembly: GCA_963921405.1. Lineage (NCBI taxonomy): Eukaryota > Metazoa > Mollusca > Gastropoda > Stylommatophora > Helicidae > Cepaea > Cepaea hortensis. The sequence continues at coordinate 54,627,792 of OY992893.1, read as the reverse complement.
GAGATGAGACTACATGACCACATGACCCACGGAGAGCGGGTCAGCCCTGCTATATGAGGCTAGCACCGCATTCAAACGCCTCTTTGTTTTACTTATTTATGGTTGTGGCTCGGAGCGATGTGATTCCCCTAACTGTGGGTGTGAATCCATACTCTAAAAACTGATTCATTCTGCTTCATTAATGGTTTCCCTAGTTGCCAGTGCCATCATGTTGTATATGTCTGCATGTGTATGTGTAGTATTAAGAAGTACTGACATCGAACATGTGCGTATCAATTAAAGACATATTAAAGATCCTTTTGTAACAAAATTAATATCGATTAATGAAATAGCAAGACAGATTGTTTTCAGAAATGTGAGATAATTTAATAAGCCAAAATTTACAAACGTAACACCAGAGATACCATGGGCACAGGAGCAGTGGATATAGCAAAAATAAACGCCATGTTTTTGTGGTCTTTCTACTTCTTTGTTTGCCTTTATTATTATTCTTAACTCCCAACGGAGTACAGGACTACACCAACTCACCCACAGCTTTTCACTGCAATTCTTCCATGTTCCCGCCATAGTATTCATATATGTCCCTATTTCTCTTCTCTGCATATATTTTTATCTTCTTCTATTTCTTTTACCCAATAGGTGCCAGAGAAGGACTTTTCCAGTTATACAGTTAACAGGTTTCCCTAATGTGTGTCCTACCCAGCACCATCTTTTCCCCTTCACGTCTTGACTCACTGGGATCTACTTGTTTCTCTTCATGAGTTGAGCTAATAAACGACATCACTGCACTCAGGACATTCCCACACCCGCTCCCTCCCGTCGTTCAACAGCGAGCGAAAAGTCAGGCTGCTAATGGTTCCATCTGCCATCTGATTGAAAGTTCTCCTGGTCTTCTCTCTCAGTTTTGAGATTCGCCCAGAGCCCCTGCCGATCCCCCGCCATATCATTCTCTCCACATACGGATGGGTTCTCAGTCTGTTCCGCCTCTTTCTCCACCTGGTCCCACAGTCGGCCGACCACCTCTCCCTTATTTTAGCCCCATGAGCTCCACATTACTGATTCAGTGACATTGTTATAGTCCTTCTATTCTGCGCAGGCAACAATTAGTAAATGTTTTGAATTTCATTAGCAGCTATTGTAGTAGTACCCCGTGTTTCTGATCCACACAGAAGTTCTGATCTAACATTCGAATCAAATATTCAATATTTGGTTCTACATTTCATTCATATGACGGACAACTGTCTTCGTGCTATAAAGCTCTCCTCGCTTGTTGTGTTGTTATATTAATATCTCAATCTATTTCCCCAACTTTGGCTACAACTTTGAATACTTAAATATGTGTCTGGTCCCAATTCTTGAAGTGAGGTTTCACAAAGAGAAATCGAGTTATGATTTACTTAATTTGTTCTCGTTATCATTGTCTGTTCCTTATGCATTTTAAGTCATAATTGTTGTGACCTCTCATCAAGCGTGTTAATTTGTCATGTATATAAATCGTGTAATACGACAGGATGGCAGTGCCGTCAGCTAAATTCAAATAATTAAGTTACAGCGATTGTTGTCTTCATAACTCAGTCTATATTCATTAAGAATAATAAAGGTGACATACTTCAACTCTGCAGCATTCCTATTCTTACTTCACAACTTCACATGTACGAGTATCTGTTAGTTTTCCATCATGAAGATATCCATATTTTATGTCCCTATGTGTTGCATTTATCAAGTTAAAGATTTTCTGGGGGATCCTTGAGTGCCTCATCAATAGTCACAGATATTTATTATCAATGCTGCCAGCGGTTATTTTATTATAGACCGAAAATCCGATATAAAGCTGAGACGTAATTTCATTGTTTAAGCCTAATATTATGTGTAATGTGTCTTATCTTGTTAGTGTAGCATCTGTTGCTCGGAATATTGCCAGTTCATCCATTATTTTTTGTTAATGTTATCACTTATTTGTCCAGAATGACCCTGCATAATATTTACCAAGGAACTGGCAATACTATTATGCCTATATTTATGTTACATACTTTCAAGTCTCTTTTCTATGGCAACTTCATCAGATATCATTTTTTTCAGTTTACTAGTATTTCTTCAATCCTTCAAACTTTGCAAAATTATTTGTGCAGTAACTCATTAGAATTATTTATTCCGACATCACTATTGGGATATTATATGGGCCAGTAGCTTTCCCATCAATCAGGAGTTTGATAGCTTTACTATTTTCTTCTTTAGATGGTTCTTACAGCTCATATCCAGCTCCAGTTCTGCAGGTTAGATATCTGGGGATCTTTAGAGACTGGTCTGTTCAGAAGTTCCTCAAATTATTTGACTCATATGTTCATTTGATCTATGATGTTCGTGAGAACTGTCCCATGACTAATTTTGAAAAACCTAACGTGTTTATTATATGTCCAGCTATTTTCCTTGTGGTGTTGTGAGGTATATAGACGTTTCTTTTATTGTTGCTACTTGTCACTCTTGCTAGGACATCTAAACTGTGTCTTGTATCCGTCGTTATCAGCTTTCTAACTTCCTTATTAGCTTCTATGTTGTTTGCATGATCTCTAACATTAGGTCTGATTATACTTGTGTTGAAATCTGTTTTTCACATTTTATTTTTCTTTCTGTGATTGTTAATAGTTTTAGGCATTATCCATGCTATGTTTTCGCGCCCTTTTCTGCGGACTTCTATCAATTATTCATTCCATATGCATTTAACCTCTAACCTGCCGTGTTCCGCGCAGGGCCTGGTACTTATTAGGGACTGTAACTATACATTGTTCATGAATGTCCTACTTAACTGCAGATAGTGGTCTGAATCTACATATGCACCTCTGAAAACGTTTATCTTATTTAAAGACGATCTACATTTCTGGCTAATACAAATACAATTAATTTAATTTCGCGCAAAAAAAATAAAAAAATATTCGAATAATTTTCAATTTTTCCCATTCATTACACCAAGTCCATGTTTCCCCAACATGTTTCAACATACCGAGCTATCCAATTTTAGTTTCCAGCCTTGAATGGTATTGGGGATATGGCGGTGCTGGCCTCATTATTATGTAGCCCACACCACACTCGATGTGATGCGGTCAGTATCACACCAGCCATCTTTACTTCTGACGACATTTCCTGTGACCCATTGTAGGCCAGGTCAATTATAGAAATCCCTCGTGATGAGAATTCGAATCCATGATCACTTGGTCAATTGGCACACGAGGTTCCTCAGAAACCATACCGAGGTTCCCCAGATGTCCTACCGAGATTCCAGGGATACCCCACAGAAGTCCCCGGGATGCCCTATCAAGGTTCCCCGGATGTCGCACTGAGTTTTCTCGGATGGGCCTAACGATGTTCCCCTGATGCCCTACCAAGGTCCCCCGGATGCCCTACCGAGGTTCCCCGGATGTCCTACCGAGGTTCCCCGGATGCCCTACCGAGGTTCCCCGGATGCCTTACCGAGGTTTCCCGGATATATAAAGAAGATTTGTTTTAAATCGGAAAAACATAAATATCCGATTACAGCACTGTCATTTTTTTTTTTTTTTTTGGGGGGGGGGGGGGGGGGGAGGAGGTAAATATAGACAGTAAGGAGCGTTTTGGGGTTCATAATCGTGGACAAGAGTAATGCTAATAATGGTATCGAGGTATTCTAGATTATATATGGCTATCTGGTGAATTATCTGCCTAGATTATATCTGGTTGTCTGATTGGTGAATTATCTGTCGAGATTATATCTGGTTGTCTGATTGGTGAATTATCTGTCGAGATTAAATCTGGTAGCTGACGGGAATTCTCTGTAGAGATTATATCTGGTTAGCTGATTGGTGAATTATCTGTCGACATTATATCTCCTTAGTTAATTGGCGAATTATCTAAAGGCTCCATTTAGCCCATTGCAGTGATATTAAAGTTGTGGGGCCTTGAAATGTGCTTAAATCCACCTGAATGAGGTTGGTACAGAGACTTTCCTCACGATCCCATAACGTATTACCATCTGCACGGACCTTTCCAAGACCGGTACTAGAGACTGGCATCTGCATATTGGGACGTAATCAAATGATAATTCGGCACCTGCAAAATGGCAGGGATTAGGCTTCTGTTGGTTGTGTTTCTCCCAGACGGTTTAGCTCTTTCATCGTCGACAAATCTTCCAGACGTTTTAGGTATTTCATTGTCAACAGAGCTTCCAGACGGTTTAGGTCTTTCATCGTCAACAGAGCTTCCAGACGTTTTAGGTATTTCATTGTCAACAGAGCTTCCAGACGGTTTAGGTCTTTCATCGTCAACAGAGCTTCCAGACGTTTTAGGTATTTCATTGTCAACAGAGCTTCCAGACGTTTTCGGTATTTCATCGTCAACAGAGCTTCCAGACGTTTTAGGTATTTCATTGTCAACAGAGCTTCCAGACGGTTTAGGTCTTTCATCGTCAACACAGCTTCCAGACGTTTTAGGTATTTCATTGTCAACAGAGCTTCCAGACGGTTTAGGTCTTTCATTGTCAACAGAGCTTCCAGACGTTTTAGGTATTTCATTGTCAACAGAGCTTCCAGACGTTTTAGGTATTTCATTGTCAACAGAGCTTCCAGACGGTTTAGGTCTTTCATTGTCAACAGAGCTTCCAGACGGTTTAGGTCTTTCATCGTCAACAGAGCTTCCAGACGTTTTAGGTATTTCATTGTCAACAGAGCTTCCAGACGGTTTAGGTCTTTCATTGTCAACAGAGCTTCCAGACGTTTTAGGTATTTCATTGTCAACAGAGCTTCCAGACGTTTTAGGTATTTCATTGTCAACAGAGCTTCCAGACGGTTTAGGTCTTTCATTGTCAACAAAGCTTCCAGACGGTTTAGGTCTTTCATCGTCAACAGAGCTTCCAGACGTTTTAGGTATTTCATTGTCAACAGATCTTCCAGACGTTTAAGGCCTTTCATTGTCAACACATCTTCCAGACGTTTAAGGCCTTTCATTGTCAACACATCTTCCAGACGTTTTAGGTATTTCATTGTCAACACATCTTCCAGACGTTTAAGGCCTTTCATTGTCAACACATCTTCCAGACGTTTTAGGTATTTCATTGTCAACAGATCTTCCAGACGTTTAAGGCCTTTCATTGTCAACACATCTTCCAGACGTTTAAGGCCTTTCATTGTCAACACATCTTCCAGACGTTTTAGGTATTTCATTGTCAACACATCTTCCAGACGTTTAAGGCCTTTCATTGTCAACACATCTTCCAGACGTTTTAGGTATTTCATTGTCAACACATCTTCCAGACGTTTAAGGCCTTTCATTGTCAACACATCTTCCAGACGTTTTAGGTATTTCATTGTCAACACATCTTCCAGACGTTTAAGGCCTTTCATTGTCAATACATCTTCCAGACGTTTTAGGTATTTCATTGTCGACAGATCTTCCAGACGTTTAAGGCCTTTCATTGTCAACACATCTTCCAGACGTTTTAGGTATTTCATTGTCAACACATCTTCCAGACGTTTAAGGCCTTTCATTGTCAACAGAGCTTCCAGACGTTTTAGGTATTTCATTGTCAACAGAGCTTCCAGACGTTTTAGGTATTTCATTGTCAACAGAGCTTCCAGACGTTTTAGGTATTTCATTGTCAACAGAGCTTCCAGACGGTTTAGGTCTTTCATCGTCAACAGAGCTTCCAGACGTTTTAGGTATTTCATTGTCAACAGAGCTTCCAGACGTTTTAGGTATTTCATTGTCAACAGAGCTTCCAGACGTTTTAGGTATTTCATTGTCAACAGAGCTTCCAGACGTTTTAGGTATTTCATTGTCAACAGAGCTTCCAGACGTTTTAGGTATTTCATTGTCAACAGAGCTTCCAGACGTTTTAGGTATTTCATTGTCAACAGAGCTTCCAGACGTTTTAGGTATTTCATTGTCAACAGAGCTTCCAGACGTTTTAGGTATTTCATTGTCAAAAGATCTTCCAGACGTTTTAGGTATTTCATTGTCAACAGATCTTCCAGACGTTTTAGGTATTTCATCGTCAACAGATCTTCCAGACGTTTTAGGTATTTCATCGTCAACAGATCTTCCAGACGTTTTAGGTATTTCATCGTCAACAGATCTTCCAGACGTTTTAGGTATTTCATTGTCGACAGATCTTCCAGACGTTTAAGGCCTTTCATTGTCAACACATCTTCCAGACGTTTTAGGTATTTCATTGTCAACACATCTTCCAGACGTTTTAGGTATTTCATTGTCAACAGAGCTTCCAGACGTTTTAGGTATTTCATTGTCAACAGAGCTTCCAGACGGTTTAGGTCTTTCATTGTCAACAGAGCTTCCAGACGTTTTAGGTATTTCATTGTCAACAGAGCTTCCAGACGTTTTAGGTATTTCATTGTCAACAGAGCTTCCAGACGGTTTAGGTCTTTCATTGTCAACAGAGCTTCCAGACGGTTTAGGTCTTTCATCGTCAACAGAGCTTCCAGACGTTTTAGGTATTTCATTGTCAACAGATCTTCCAGACGTTTAAGGCCTTTCATTGTCAACACATCTTCCAGACGTTTAAGGCCTTTCATTGTCAACACATCTTCCAGACGTTTTAGGTATTTCATTGTCAACACATCTTCCAGACGTTTAAGGCCTTTCATTGTCAACACATCTTCCAGACGTTTTAGGTATTTCATTGTCAACAGATCTTCCAGACGTTTAAGGCCTTTCATTGTCAACACATCTTCCAGACGTTTAAGGCCTTTCATTGTCAACACATCTTCCAGACGTTTTAGGTATTTCATTGTCAACACATCTTCCAGACGTTTAAGGCCTTTCATTGTCAACACATCTTCCAGACGTTTTAGGTATTTCATTGTCAACACATCTTCCAGACGTTTAAGGCCTTTCATTGTCAACACATCTTCCAGACGTTTTAGGTATTTCATTGTCAACACATCTTCCAGACGTTTAAGGCCTTTCATTGTCAACACATCTTCCAGACGTTTTAGGTATTTCATTGTCGACAGATCTTCCAGACGTTTAAGGCCTTTCATTGTCAACACATCTTCCAGACGTTTTAGGTATTTCATTGTCAACACATCTTCCAGACGTTTAAGGCCTTTCATTGTCAACACATCTTCCAGACGTTTTAGGTATTTCATTGTCAACACATCTTCCAGACGTTTAAGGCCTTTCATTGTCAACACATCTTCCAGACGTTTTAGGTATTTCATTGTCGACAGATCTTCCAGACGTTTAAGGCCTTTCATTGTCAACACATCTTCCAGACGTTTTAGGTATTTCATTGTCAACACATCTTCCAGACGTTTAAGGCCTTTCATTGTCAACAGAGCTTCCAGACGTTTTAGGTATTTCATTGTCAACAGAGCTTCCAGACGTTTTAGGTATTTCATTGTCAATAGAGCTTTCAGACGTTTTAGGTATTTCATTGTCAACAGAGCTTCCAGACGGTTTAGGTCTTTCATCGTCAACAGAGCTTCCAGCCGTTTTAGGTATTTCATTGTCAACAGAGCTTCCAGACGTTTGAGGTATTTCATTGTCAACAGAGCTTCCAGACGTTTTAGGTATTTCATTGTCAACAGAGCTTCCAGACGTTTTAGGTATTTCATTGTCAACAGATCTTCCAGACGTTTTAGGTATTTCATTGTCAACAGAGCTTCCAGACGTTTTAGGTATTTCATTGTCAACAGAGCTTCCAGACGTTTTAGGTATTTCATCGTCAACAGATCTTCCAGACGTTTTAGGTATTTCATCGTCAACAGATCTTCCAGACGTTTTAGGTATTTCATCGTCAACAGATCTTCCAGACGTTTTAGGTATTTCATTGTCGACAGATCTTCCAGACGTTTAAGGCCTTTCATTGTCAACACATCTTCCAGACGTTTTAGGTATTTCATTGTCAACACATCTTCCAGACGTTTAGGGCCTTTCATTGTCAACAGAGCTTCCAGACGTTTTAGGTATTTCATTGTCAACAGAGCTTCCAGACGTTTTAGGTATTTCATTGTCAACAGAGCTTCCAGACGTTTTAGGTATTTCATTGTCAACAGAGCTTCCAGACGGTTTAGGTCTTTCATTGTCAACAGAGCTTCCAGACGTTTTAGGTATTTCATTGTCAACAGAGCTTCCAGACGTTTTAGGTATTTCATTGTCAACAGAGCTTCCAGACGTTTTAGGTATTTCATTGTCAACAGAGCTTCCAGATGTTTTAGGTATTTCATTGTCAACAGAGCTTCCAGACGTTTTAGGTATTTCATTGTCAACAGAGCTTCCAGACGTTTTAGGTATTTCATTGTCAACAGAGCTTCCTGACGTTTTAGGTATTTCATTGTCAACAGATCTTCCAGACGTTTTAGGTATTTCATTGTCAACAGATCTTCCAGACGTTTTAGGTATTTCATCGTCAACAGATCTTCCAGACGTTTTAGGTATTTCATCGTCAACAGATCTTCCAGGCGTTTTAGGTATTTCATCGTCAACAGATCTTCCAGACGTTTTAGGTATTTCATTGTCAACAGATCTTCCAGACGTTTTAGGTATTTCATCGTCAACAGATCTTCCAGATGTTTTAGGTATTTCATCGTCAACAGATCTTCCAGATGTTTTAGGTATTTCATTGTCAACAGATCTTCCAGACGTTTTAGGTATTTCATCGTCAACAGATCTTCCAGATGTTTTAGGTATTTCATCGTCAACAGATCTTCCAGATGTTTTAGGTATTTCATCGTCAACAGATCTTCCAGATGTTTTAGGTATTTCATCGTCAACAGATCTTCCAGATGTTTTAGGCATTTCATTGTCAACAGATCTTCCAGATGTTTTAGGTATTTCATTGTCGACAGAGCTTCCAGACGTTTAAGGCCTTTCATCGTCATCAGATCCGAACACAATGACTAAGATTAGAACTATCACGGAATGAACAATATGAACGCGACTTGCAACAACGTCGAATATAGCATTCTTCAAAAACATAAATGAGTATAGACAATTTATCAACGCAATGCATAAAAGGTAATTGTCATGACGTGGCCATAAATTGCCTTATCCACTGCAATAAACAAAGGACTAGAAAAGAGAATTAACAGCAAGTAACAAATGGGTATAAAAGGAAACACCTTGGCTGTCCTAGCGTGCACACATTTCACTCGATGCACATGAAGCGTTGAAGCAAGCAGCCGATGACACGCACCATTGGCGATCCCTGATTGGAAGGCCACAACGCTAGACCAAGAGCTGGCGGACTTGATGATAAATAAGCTGCGTACCAAGGAGCATTAGTGCTTATGTGAACAATAAACTGACGTCCAGTGAAAACTGTGACATGATATTGCCATTTTCCTCACTACAATGCCGGTTATAAACAATTAACATTAAAAGACGTTCTTATTCTTGACGAAACGAAATAAACAGGCTTTAGGGGACTTTGATAGCCAGTTTCATAACTCCCAGTCATACCCGGTAGAAAGTTCGAAATCATTTGCAGACGTTATGGAAAAAGACTGCTTTGCGTTGATTTCGATGGTTTGAGGTGTCGGGTGTTCAGACATCAATGGCAAACTACCAAATTAACATTGCCTAGCAAATCACAGAGTGTCAGCAAATGCTGGAGTTGATTGGAACGTCTTTGAAGAACATGCATCTAACATTTTTACTTTGATAATTGAAGCCAAATTATGTCTTACATCGTTATTACATTGTCCAGTGAAGCATATGTGAACAGATATGTTAACCGAATTTTTATTTCTGACATAATTAATACTGTCTTGGGAAATATAGATAGTACAGATATGTTAATCGAATTCTTATTTCACGCATCGTTAGTGCTATGTCTCGGGAAATGTAAATGATACAGATATCTGAACCATGATAATTCTCACACATTATACTGTGTCTTTGAGCATTCAGGTGATGCAGATATTTCAACCATATTCTTATTTCTTTCATTGTTAGTACTATATCGGTGTTTGGAGCATAGGGATTAGTGAAAAACAGTTCTACTATTCCCCAATACATATCGAATCGACTGTTAGAAATCAGCCACCGGAGATTTAGAAGCAGATCGCTCTGTGTTGATTTAGTTGGTGTGAGGTGTTTTCCTTTCAGAAATCGTTAGTTGCATCATGAGGAAAATGGAAAATTATTCGAACGTTTTATGCACAGGGAATCAATATTTAAAGGCAGTACCTATGTCACAAGGTAGGATTGACATAGAGGATTGGCTATGGTTGTGTCTAGAGGATGTCTGTGTGAATGTTGTGTTGAACGACTGATCAACCACGATGCATCAATACCCAAAACCGGACTGCGCACATAATACTTTAATTTGAACAACTGGATACAACATTATTCCTCAGGAAATGTTCATCATCACACACACGCACACACACACACACACATATATATATATATATATCCATACATTGCATAGGCACAGGTGCAGTACACGTAGTCCCAAACACTATCGCTGCTGACAACCGGGCTCAGTCTTTAATACTTAGCCTCAGAATTACTATCACTGAAAAACACAGGGCGGAGTTCTCTCGCTAACTCCGCTACCATTCACTTTTTCCCCAACCGCCAACCTCCACTGTCGGGTCCCAAGAATCAACTGTCCTCGTCAATGTTTTCCACTGTCTTTTAACCCTTCTTTGCCACCCTCCCCGGGGAATGCCCTTTAACTCGGAACTTGTTTATGTTGTAGCATTGCTACCCAGGGCGTCAACCTCGCCGGTTAGTTCCATCTAAACACGTTACAACCTACTTGTTGTTTGGCACTGAATCTGTTAATTAACAGTGGTTCTTAACCTTTTTTGGCCCGTCCCCCCCCCCCTTCACCATATTTTTAGAACGTCATTCCCCCCCTTCCTATCAAAAATTTGGCCCGTTCCCCCCCCCCTTCACCGTATTTTCAGAACGTCATTCCCCCCTTTCATATTTCCTATCTAAAAATCCCCCCACCCCTATACAGTATACCTAAAAATGTAAGGTAAATTTAATAGCACATACTAAAACAAGTCTAGACATCCACATAAAACATGATTTGTGGGTCTACTGACTTTATAAAATGAATTTTAGAAGAATGAGAGGTACTTAACTGTAAAGTATGAAGGGAAAAACAATATCAAGTAATCGGTTCTTATATTAATGCGATCTTGAAATGGTCTTCATTCCCCCCCTGGAAACCCTAAAATCCCCCCCTGGGGGGGGGGGGGGGAATTCCCCACCGGTTGAGAACCACTGTGTTAATACATGTCTGACATCCACGTATTACAATATTATATGTATTAGTTATGTGCCCTTGGACATAGTACTAGCGATCACAGAAATAATAAAATGGTTTAGGCATCCGAATCACCTCCATTTCCCAACCATCAATAGTTCCTGACTTTCCTGCCTATCAGCAGATAGTGGTCTGAATCAACATATGAACCTATGAAAACGTTTACCTTATTTAATGATGATCTACATTTCTGGTTAATACAAAAACAATTAATTTGATTTCTGTATTATGGCTGGCAATACCAACATTGTTTTATGTATTCCTTCATGCGGAACGTGTCGTACATCAAGTATTGTATTATATGTCGTATATAAAGTATTTCAGGATCCTCGCCGGTGCTACGGAGTTCGTGCACTGAGCTGAGATTCTCCGCACTCAGGCTTGAGTTAGGAGTAGAACGGAGCACTTATGGGTTACACTCGTGTGTCGTGATATTGATCCGTTGACTAAACTAAACTAAACATGTTGTATTATATATCAAATTAAAGTCAGTTGCTTCCTCCGAAGCTGGAGAGTATTTGCCTGCATGGCGAGGAACCACCAATCTGCACACGAATAAGCCAGATATGGGACAACGGATACTCACGCAAACCTCAGGTCTGGTATGACATCACACTGATGTTGGACAACAGGATGTATTCATCCGACATACAGGACTTCACGCTGGAGTTCACAGCCAGCGAACACAAGCAAGCAAGCAAGCAAAGTCAGTTGCTTAGGAAAAACGTGTATTTATATGGAAACTAGCTGACCCGGCCCGGCTTCGCCCAGACTCTGGTGGGGAGCATCTCATTTAATTCATATAAGTAGTCATATAAGTTCTCGTTCCCGTTACCGACTATCTGTCTGTCTGTCTGTCTATCTGTCTGTCTGTCTGTCTGACCCGGCCCGTCTTCGCCCAGACCCTGATGGGGAGCATCTCATTTAATTCATATAAGTAGTCATATAAGTTCCCGTTCCGACTATCTATCTGTCTGTCTGTCTGACCCGGCCCGTCTTCGCCCAGACCCTGATGGGGAGCATCTCATTTAATTCATATAAGTAGTCATATAAGTTCCCGTTCCGACTATCTATCTATCTGTCTGTCTGTCTGTCTGTCTGTCTGTCTATCTATCTATCTATCTATCTATCTATCTATCTATCTATCTATCTATCTATCTATCTATCTGTCTGTCTGTCTGTCTGACCCGGCCCAGCCCATGGTGGAGAGCATCTCATTTAAATTATATAAGTAGTCATATAAGATCCTATTCCCGACTATCTGTCTGACTGTCTGTCTGTCTTGGGTAAATGGAGGAGGGAGGAGGAAGAGGGAGGTGGAGGAGGAAAGAGGAGGGAGGAGGAGGGAGGAGACAGGAGGAGTAGGGAGGAATAGGAGGGAGGAGGAGGGATTAGGAGGAGGAGGGAGGAGTAGGGTGGAGGAGGAGGCGAGGAGGAGGGAGGAGGAAGAGGGAGAAGGAGGAGGGAGAAGGAGGAGAAGCAGGGGGAGAAGGAGGAGGGAGGAGGAGGGAGGAGGGAGGAGGAGGAGGAATGTGAAGGGAGGAGGAGGGAGGAGGGAGGAGGTAGAGGGAGGAGGAGGAGGAGGGAGGCGGAGAGAGGAGGAGGAGGGAGGAGGAGGAAGAGGGAGGAGGAGGAATGTGAAGGGAGGAGGGGGGAGGAGGTAGAGGGAGGAGGAGGAGGTAGAGGGAGGAGGAGGGAGGAGGCGGAGAGGGATGAGGAGGAAGGAGGAGGGGGAGGAGGGAGGAGGAGGAGGGAGGAAGAAGGAGGAGAGGGGGGAGGAGTGATGAGGAGGAGGGAGGAGGAGGAGGTAGAGGGAGGAGGAGGAGGAGGAGGAGGTAGAGGGAGGAGGAGGGAGAAGGCGGAGAGGGAGGAGGAGGAAGGAGGAGGGGGAGGAGGGAGGAGGAGGAGGGAGGAAGAAGGAGGAGGAGTGATGAGGAGGAGGGAGGAGGAGGAGGGAGGAGGAGGAGGGAGGAGGAGGAGTGAGGAGGAGGAGTGAGGAGGAGGACGGAGGAGGGAGGAGGAGGAGGGAGGAGGAGGAGTGAGGAGGAGGACGGAGGAGGGGGAGGAGGGAGGAGGAGGAGGAGGGAGGAAGAAGAAGGAGGAGGGAGAAGGAGGGATGAGGAGGAGGAGGGAGGAGGAGGAAGAGGGAGGAGGAGGAATGTGAAGGGAGGAGGAGGAGGGAGGAGGAGAAGGCAGGAGGAGGGATGAGGAGGAGGGAGGAGGAGGAAGAGGGAGGAGGAGGAATGTGAAGGGAGGAGGAGGGAGGAGGTAGAGGGAGGAAGAGGAGGGAGGAGGAGGAGAGGGAAGAGGAGGAAGGAGGAGGGGAGGAGGAGGAGGGAGGAAGAAGAAGGAGGAGGGAGAAGGAGGGAGGAGGAGGAAGAGGGAGGAGGAGGAATGTGAAGGGAGGAGGAGGGATAGGGAGGAGGGGGAGGGGAAGAGGAAGAGGGTAGGAGGAAGAGTGGAGAGGAGGAGGGAGGAGCTAGAGGGAGGAGGAGGAGGGAGGAAAAGGGAGGAGGGAGGATGAGGGAGGAGGTAGGAGGAGGAGGAAGAGGGAGGAGGAAGGAGAAGGAAGGAGGAGGAAGAAGGAGGAGGAAGAGGGAGATGGAGGAGGGAGAGGGAGGAAGAGGGAGGAGGAGGAAGAGGGAGGAGGAGGAAGAGGGAGGAGGAGGGAGGAGGGGAAGAGGAAGAGGGTAGGAGGAGGGGAGAGGAGGAGGAGAAGGAGGGAGGAGGAGAAGGAGGAGGAGGGAGGAGGAGGGGAGAGAAAGAGGGAGGAGGCAGAGGGAGAAGAAGGAAGGAGCAGGAGGAAGGAGGGAGAGGAAGGAGGGAGAATGAGGAGGGGAGGAAGGAAAGGGAGGTGGAAGAGGAGGAGGAGGGAGGAGGAAAGAGGTAGGGGGAGGAGGAGGTAGAGGGAGGAGGAGGAGGAAGGAAAGGAAGAGGAGGAGAAGGGAGGAGGAGGGTGGAGGGAGGAGGAGGAGGAGGGAGGAGGTAGGAGGAGGTGGAGGGATGAGGAGGGAGAGGGAGAAGGAGGGAAGATGAGGAGGAGGCGGAGGGAGTAGGAGGGAGTAGGAGGGAGTAGGATGGAGGAGGTGGGGAGAGGAAGAGGGAGAAGGAAGAGGGAGAAGGAGGAGGGAGGAGGGAGAGGGATGAGAGGGAGGAGGAAGAGGAGGAGGGTGGAGGGAGGAGGTAGAGGGAGGAGGAGGGAGGAGAAGAGAGGAGGAGAGAGTTCGCCATTCCGAATTCATAACTTCCTTACACATAAAAAGATGAATTGTTATTGATATTGCCGTGGCATGGAGGAATATCAGCAGCAGAGTTGATCCAAAAAACCAAAGACTGAGATCTACGGAGAGCCATGAACGCCTACGCCAGCCGGCACGGCACTTGATGATGATGATTGCCGTGTGACGATTCTGTGTAGTCACGTCATTTTCTTCCCTTTCCCTAGCGTTTTGGTTCGGGGATTCTTTCATCATCATCATCATATATTTACGTACGTATTTTGGGAGGGGGAGGAGGGAGGAGGAGGAAGAAGAAAAAAAAAACTATGACAGTTGACAGCTCTGGAATGAAAGGAAGGCGTGTAGAAAATTTCATCTCAATCGGATGGGCCGTTCGCGAACAAATAAAGGACATACATATTTACATACATATATACATACACTTTGTTTTATAGATATAGATTGAGACAACGTTTCGCAATTACAATATTTTGGCGATATATAACCCAACGGAAGAGACGGGAAGTCGCTTACGACGATCAATCATGTCATTGCACTGAATCAGTTACAGTAGTAGCCGCTTCAAACCTTGTAATCAATACATATACTACACTTGTCTCATCTTAATCCTCTGAGAACAGCAAACAACAATTGTTATCTATATAATTGTCCTCATCTTCATCATCAAGTGTCATGTATTTGACATAATGGCTTAAGGTATCATCTCCTGCATATAAAAATTGTCTATTAGAATTTTTCCTAGATGTCAACACCAGGTAGGTCTAGACAGTTAATTCAGAAAATCAGTAATAGTACGAACTTAACGACGCACAGAAGAGTTCTGAAAGAAACAAGAGTTCTGTGGGTGTGTTTCCGTTCTTTCTTTTTTCTGCCTCCAGCCGACTGCCACGAACCGGGTTATGTTTTACGTATTCTATTACGCCTGCAGCTATGAATGTCTTGTTACATGGTCCACTTTCCAGCCTAGGAGTGGACAAATAGAACTACATTACTAGGGGTAAAATTAACGCCTTACTTTGCCTACCTCTACGATACATTATTCGTTAATATTAACGACTCGAGATTATTTTTGGGAAACTGATTCGATGTGTCACCATTGAACTCTTCCCAGATTTCGTTAATTTTTCAGCTGATTCCTCTTTATTGTCCTGATTTACTAAACACGCATTCATGCTTATGTATGTGTGTACGTGTATGTTTGCTGACTGGGAGCCAGAGTATCAACATAATTTGATTGGCCAAGTCCTGTGCAAACTAACTAGCGACAAGTGTAGAAGTTAGAGCTGGAAGTGGCGGAACTATGCAGATAACCTATCGGATAAGTGGCATGTCATTGACCACATGCAGACCATATTAGTCCTGGACCGCCCTTAGAGTCCGATAATTAAATACACCACTGTTATGCATCTGTTACTTTATATAGTATTATTATAGTATTTTATAATATCTTATTTTTTTTTTACAACTTTCACTTAAGTCCTGGTGAATATAATTTATGTATTCTATGTTAATAACATGGTCAATGAATGTATATAAAGTAAACATTTGTATTAGTACTTGAAAATAATATGTGGCGAAGGGGTTCGGTCGCAACTCGTAATTCCGTATACCGCGTTAGAACACAGATGCGGACGATTTGGCCACAGACTGCCTTGTGTTGGTTTTTATGAAATGGTATAAGTGCCGGTCGTTCAGAAAGCAATGGTGAACTACTGAACGTACATTTGCCAAGAAATCACAGTCACAAAATGCTGAGGTTGACATTGACGTCGTGTAAATGAAATCCAACTAACTTAACATGTAAATAATAGCATAAAACAAGGGAAATTGGTGTCGTGCTGCCACCGAATACTCTTTCTTTAACCAAATAGAAAGCTAACGCTTTCAAGCGTTTATGTAGGATTTTTATGTAGGATTTCACAGGGTGTCATTCCAGTTTAAACTGTCGGGAAGTCTCTTTCTTTGCCATTGGAAGCCATCTGACAGCAGTATTTTCTTAGTTGTCAGTTTAAATCTTCTTGAACTTGAAACTTTGCGGGATTTATTTATTTTGTCGACCCCCATTCGTTAGACACAGATATCCCTCTGTATTAGCGACCAAACGTACAACGCCGTCTGGCGTGGGTGTACTATCTTCTCCTCATGTTGCTATCTCCGAAAGCTTGTATCAGTTCCTGTGTTGAAATTTTTTCCTGCGACGACAACAGTTTGCCAAGATTTTATTTTATTGTCTTTCTCCATCTCTTTCCATAAATCTTCTCATTTATTAAATGTATCAGTTTTTTCCCCATTCAGTATGCCTACATGTTTAAAAAACAAATGAACCACCTCTTTCTGACCTATTTGATAAGTTTTCCCTGTGTGTTAGCCTCTTTCCAAAACTGCAGATTGCTTACTTTCGCTGTAGAACAGCGTGATGACTAGTGACATCAGCGGTATTGGAGACAGAGCTAAACCGAGATAAATGATGCTGAATGGTCTACAGCAGTAGTTCCCAAGCTTTTCAAGCAGAGGGCCATATCTATTATTTTCGGTAGTTAAGCGGGCCACAGCGTTATAAAATTATAAAAGTCGTGGAATATCATTCTTACCTTTCTTAACTTTCGTCAACAAAACTCTAAAACTTTAAAGGCAGTCGGTGTCTTCATAACGTTTCGTTTCGAACTGAACAGGCGCATTCGATAATATCTGAGCATAACAACCACGAGAAGAGTAAATTATAGCACGCTGACGGGGCGCTCGGATTACATTTTTGAAATTATTAAAATATATTATATTAAATAACGAGGCATCGTGTGCCACTTTCTGACAGCTGGCGGGCCACAAGTGGCCCGCGGGCCGTGGTTTTGCAACCACTGGTCTAGAGGAAAATCAACAGCAGAATTGTTCCACAACACCGAATTCCGAAACTTATGGAGAGACATGATCGCCTGCGCCACTTCGTTGGGCATTTAATGACACTGATGTTGACTGTCCAGCAATTTTCAGCATTCTTCTGTAAAACCACATCTTCGCGGCCCCAAACAGCAACTATATACATCTACATGTATATGTATAGAAGAAAGGTTTAGATCTATTTTAGAAGCTTTTAAAAAGCG
>OY992893.1:54545183-54605183 GCA_963921405.1 Cepaea hortensis | reverse complement strand
TTCCATCTGATGTTATATTTGCCCCTAGGTATTTAAATGTATCAAATCGGTTAAGCATTTCCCTTTTATGGTCATATCACATTTTCGTGTAATTATATTTGTTTTTTCACTTTGGTATAAAATTGTTGTTGTTTTCTTGATATTTGAAGAATGTCACTGTTTAAACGGAAAAAAAGAGCTTAAAAGCCGACATGGTGGACTTCATTGCACCGGGTTTTATTCCATATGGCTCGGTCTCTTTCCGCAGCGCGGAAAGCGTCGCACAAAGCACGAACTCCGTAGCTCTAGCGACGACCCCCAGGAGTCTCCGAAAATTTTCACTCATGAACCGAAGGACACGGCCCCGAATAAAACCCACAATCTTCGGAGCCCGAGTCAGACGGCTTGATGACTTCTCCCCCGTTTGTCCCTGTTTAGCACTCTCTGTTACTACAATGTTCAAATGTTGTTGTAGATCTTTTGATTTTAAGCTATCAATACTGTATCAACTTCATAACTGGAACATTTATATTATAACCACCAACTCTCTCATTATTTCTTCGCTATAGAGAGAAAAGATCCGGCGACAAAACACATCCTTGACTTACTCCTTCCTTTATCAGTTCATAACTGTCCTCTTTATTTTCCATTTTAATTGCTGCTGCTGATTTCCAGTAATTGTTCTATTATTCTCAAATATTTCCCATAAATGTTAACTTCTATGTGTGACCGAGCATGCACTGGGATAAGTGGACAACTCTGCAGCTGAGCATAGCAGGGCACTCACTTGTTCTGACAGTAAGAAATTGCTGTCACAGGCTGATGGGGAAGTCAAGGGTAAACCACCACATCATCTTCCCAAAGTTTCACGAATTCTCGTATGAGTTTATTAGTTCCTGTATTCCCATTTCTGCTGTTGATATCAAATACAATACTGTGTCGTCAGGATATCGAAATGCAAGTGTTCCTATTTTTTTCCGATTACAGACTCATCGTACTGTTCCTTGGTAATATTTTATGTAACATTCCTGATATGTTCAGTATATGCCTGTAAGTTAGAAAATAAAGTGACAAAATGCAACAATGCCTAATGTCAACGTCTTCTAAATATAAATAACACTAGCTCGTCGTACTAAACGTGACAGTGAGTCTTTCTACATGCACTCAGTGAGATATCAAACAGTCGCATGTAGTGTAACATTATTTATTCGTGCAAAAGTCAATATCAGTTGCATGAATGCTTATCAAATTACGCACTAATTGTATCACAAGGAATTAAATCACAAGTAATTATATCTACAACAATGGCAAGTGACACTCAGCCATAGCAGTCATTCGTGCGTTCATAACACAATTCACTTCCATTCCTCGCACTTAATAACCCGGTGCTATATTTGCTCAGCAAGGCTAGCTTTCACACCGGAAATTAGCACACTCGCTCGCTCAATCGCACACGTCTTTCCTCTACAACGTCCAGTCCCAGTCTGCTTCTTCTGGTGCTCTGGCCGATAGTCACGTGGTGCTTGGCGTCGGGTGTCTCGCCGTACTAGATGTCGGGTCCTGTAGTCTCAGGTCCTTCAGTGCAAGGTTGTACTGTCAGTCAAGGACGTAGTTCTGTCTATATCCCTGTGTCCATTCTAAATCCCTGTGTCCTGTTTATAGCTGGGTCTAGTAGTCTCGTCAGTGTCCTGTCTATGACATATCTATTGTCCTGTCTATGACATATCTATTATCCTGTCTATGTCATATCTATTGTCCTGTCGTATGTCCTCTTTCGTACTTCCCAACACGCTGACACCTGACATCCTGTTCTATATTTATCTATATTAATTTTTCTAAGAATGTGTGGGACAGAAATGGAATAAGCCGCAAAAAAGCTGAAAGTCTACAAAGCAGTCGTACTATCTACACTGCTATATGTTTGTGAAGCCTGGACTGTTTATCAGCGACATGCTAGGACATTCAACCACTTCCACACAGTCGGCCTTAGGAAACTATTGAAGATTAAATGGCAAGACAAGATCCAAGACACTGAAGTTCTAGAAAGAGCGTCCATGCCCAGTATCTACACTATGTTAATGAAGAATCAGATTCGCTGGGCCGTTCACGTGACTCTCGTGCAAGATCACAGGCTCCCTAAACGAATGTTTTACGGCGAGCTGCGTTGTGGTAAACTCTCCCAAGGCGGCCAGAGGGAACGCTTTAAAGACACTCTGAATGTTCACTAAAAGCTTTTGGAATTCATAACGACACTTGGGAGACTGCTGCCAAGGACCCAAATTCGTGGCGTACATCATTACATGCAGTCATTTGTGAAGCAAACGGAACTCCAAGAGCTGTGAAGAAAAGGCTGGACAGAAAAACCACTGCATTAGATCCTCCTTCTGGAAAATCAAGCTTTTTCTGCCCACATTGTCAAAGAACATTTCGACCCAATGTAGGCCTTACTCGCCGTCTTAGAACTCACGGCTCCATACTTTCAACCCCACTAGATTAAGTGAATTGTCATCATCATTCTTGATAGACAAACAACATATTTATCCAATCTGTTAGTAAAATAAGATGTACATTGTGTATTTATAATGATACACCATATAAAAAGACTCCTCTATGCGCCTTAACACGTCTTTGGTATTCGGTGCTGCACCCATATTTGTAAAGACCAATCGACACTCGTTGGGTGATGTCATCAGTACTGTACCTGTACTTTCTAAGATATCCTTGGTGATCATTTTAGGCTGGGTCGACCTGGGAGCCCATGTCAAATTTTAAAATTCGAATCTGCCCAGCTGCGAATCGAACCCAGGACCGCAGCGTCGGCAGGCGAGTGTACATCCACTACACTAGAGCGGCCCTTTATTACATCACATATGATCACGTCAGAGAATATGCTATTAAGACATTCGCTATGACATCATAAGCCGGAGAAACAATTTATGATGTTGGATATTCTATTAAGACGCGCATAAGGAATTCCTCGGATAAATGTGCAATCTTTGTAAAGAAAACCTGCAAGAAACGGAAACACGAACCTAATGAGATTTGTGAGAGGACAGCGAAATCGATGATCATAACATGACAATTATGGCTGAAGAATGCAGATATCATTGCTTTAGAAGAAGGTTATAAAATATGACATACAAAATAACAGTTATCTGATAGTAATGACGGCAATACGCTAATCGCTATGTCCATGAGCAATAACTCACAAATATTGTGAGCAATTATTGAAGACAAACCAGAGCAGTGTCAGCGCAGTGGCTAGCACACTGAGTTGTCGGCTGGGTGGCCATGTGTTCGAATCCCTTTTCACAAACATTCCCTTGGTCTCTGGTTAGTGAGATCGGACGCCCGTGGTGTATTGTTGCTCACGTAAAAAAATCCTTTGGCAGTTGGAAATCGCTGCCCCTGCAAAATTTCGAGTTAAAAATATACCCAAAGTATTTCAGGATCCTCGCCGGTGCTATGGAGTTCGTGCACTGAGCTGAGTTGCTCCAGACTCAGGTTTGAGTTAGGAGGAAAACGGAGCACTTATGGGTTATACCCGTGTGCCGTGATGTTGATCCATCGACTCGACTCGAGACTGTTCCATTACATTTGTAAGGACGATGATGATCTATACAGTTACATTGTCATCATTGCGACTACATAAAAATTCGCACCGCCAGCCATATGGGCATCATAGTTCAATAAATAGATATACAGCAACCATATAGTCAGCCCTCCCGGTATCATAGTTAGGGACGGTAATGATTAACAGCAGACATATCGCCAACCCTGTCGGCATCATATTTCAAGAAGAAATTACCTATTATAAACATTTCACTAGCCCTCTCGGCATCTAGAAGCCAATGATCTACAACAGACATATCGCCAGCGCTCTGGGTTTCATAATTTAAGAATTCTCTTATCTACAGCAAATATATCACCAGTCGTCTCGGCATCTTAGTTCAAGAAGTCGATGATCTACAACAAACAGATCGCCAGCTTTGAGCTAATAATAGTTCCAAAATTCGACTATCTACAATAAACATAACACCAGCCGTACTGGCATAATAGTTAAGTCGATGATCTATATCAAACATATCGCCAACCCTATCGACATCATAGTTCAAGAAAGAAACACGACCCGTTACCGTGAAGTTGGAACCTCGACTAACTTACTTACTTACTTAGTTTTTTTTTTTTTTTAAATCGATGATCTAAGTCAAACATATCGCCAGCCCTATCTACATCATATTTCAAGAAGTCAGTCTACCTTGGAATATCCTCTTTCTAGGTCCTTGGCTTCATTATATATATAAATTTATTACCTTGCTCTATATTTTTTTGTTCGCATATCCTTTACATGACATCGCTGTCAACATCAGCATCTTTCAGCTGATTGTTGATTTCTTGGCAAGATTACGCTCAGTAGTTTGCTATTGCTTTCTGAGCGACCGGCTCACATACCCCGTAAGTTACCGACGCGGAGAGAACCGCTACCGATTCTCGCGGAACGTCACGTTACTCACAAGAGTGTACGGGATTACGGAGAAAGTCGTGTAACCTTAGACGAGGGAAACCGGCTACCTTGCTCTATTACACTCTACAATTATCACCAATCAATTTAGCGTATTTAACATTCCTACAAACGAACTGATAGATTCCTGATTCTGTCATGTCATTGAACTGTCGTCTGTATTGGCCTTTTGTAATCCCGGGAGATCAGACACTGACATATGTCTGGTGATAATTACATGCATGAATTATTCCTATCAACGAACTGCGTGGGCACACGATCAATACTGTCTCGAATTTGGACCTATGTCTGTTTGTCTGTCTATCTGTTTGTCTGTCTATCTGTTTGTCTGTCTATCTGTCTGTCTATCTGTCTGTCTCTCTGTCTGTCTAAATGTACGCACATCTCTCTGTCTGTCTGCCTATCTGCCCATGTGTGGTTTCCATTTAATAATTCTACAGCATCTGGCTTTAGCCTTTCGAATGTTTCTCTCTGTCGTTTGTGTTTTTATTTATGCTGCGATTTATATTGTCTTCTCTACTCATGTGTTGGTTCGGCATTTAATACTCTCTCTCTCTCTCTCTCTCTCTCTCTCTCTCTCTCTCTCTCTCTCTCTCTCTCTCTCTCTCTCTCTCTCTCTCTCTCTCTCTATTCTACTCACACACACACACACACACACACACACACTAAAATATACACTTATGTGCCCTCGCGTCTGTGTATTATTACTATCTGCTAGTGTTATATAATTTCTATCTCTTTTACAATAGAGCTAAACTTTGATATGTTTTACTGTCATAACACTATTTCAGCTGGTTGCAAACTTGGTGAAAGAACGATTTTTCAAACAAACAAAACAGAAACGTACATACGCACTGATATAATTCAAAATAGATAATAACATGGTCGAACGACGACGGTACGATGGAAAGATGATGTGGAAATGGATATAAAGGCTTCGCAAACACAGGAACAAGAGCCTGGAGATAGAATCAGGTGAAATCAAATTATTCTCTACGCACAGAGAAAATGGCTTTATGGAGACGTTAGACTGGGATTGTTGAAAACGACGAGATTGCTACTTCTTCTACTTCTTCTTCTATTCTTCTCCTCCTCCTCCTCCTCCTCATCCTCCTCCTCCTCCTTCATCTTTTTCTTCTTCTACACTTCTTCTTTATCTTCTTCTTCTTCTTCTTCTTCTTCTTCTTCTTCTTCTTCTTCTTCTTCTTCTTCTTCTTCTTCTTCTTCTTCTTCTTCTTCTTCTTCTTTCTTCTTCTTCTTCTTCTTCTTCTTCTTTTTCTTCTTCTTCTGCTCCTCCTTCTTCTTCTTCTTCTTCTTCTTCTTCTTCTTCTTCTTCTTCTTCTTCTTCTTCTTCTTCTTCTTCTTCTTCTTCTTCTTCTTCTTCTTCTTCTTCTTCTTCTTCTCTTCTTCTTCTTCTTCTTCTTCTCCTCCTCCTCCTCCTCCTCCACCTCCTCCTCCTCCGCCTCCTCCTCCTCCTCCTTCTTCTTCTTCTTCTTCTTCTTCTTCTTCTTCTTCTTCTTCTTCTTCTTCTTCTTCTTCTTCTTCTTCTTCTTCTTCTTCTTCTTCTTCTTCTCCTCCTGCTCCTTCTTCTTCTTCTTCTTCTTCTTCTTCTTCTTCTTCTTCTTCTTCTTCTTCTTCTTCTTCTTCTTCTTCTTCTTCTTCTTCTTCTTCTTCTTCTTCTTCTTCTTCTTCTTCTTCTTCTTCTTCTTCTTCTTCTTCTTCTTCCTTTTCCTCCTCCTCTTCCTCCTGCTCATCCTCCTCCTCAACCTTCTCCTTCTTCTCTTCCTCCTCTTCCTCCTCCTCGTCTTCTTCCTCCTCCTCCTGCTTCTTCTACTACGTCCTCTTGTTCTCACCCCTTCCTCGCCTGTTTTCTCCCTCTCCCCCTCTTCCTCCTCCTCGTTCTGCTTCTTCTGTTTTCGTCATCGTCTTCTTCTTCTTCTTGCTACTCCTCTTTCTCTTCGTGTTCGTCATTGTTGTTGCCGTCGTCATATTCCTCCGTCTCATTTTTCCATCGTCTTCATCTGCTTCAATTAAATAAATACCCGACAATGAGTAATTATAATCAGTTGCATATATCCTTTACATGACGTTGCAGTCAACCTCAACATTTTTTGGACTGTTTGTGATTTCTTGGTAAGTTTACGTGCAATAGTTTGCCAATGCTTTCTGAACGACCTGTACTCGTACCATGGTATGAAAACCAGCGCAAGGCGGTCTGCTTCCAAATCGCCCGCTCCTGTGTTTCAAACGCAGTGTGTGAGATTACAAAATACCTTCGTAACCCCTTCAACCATGAAGAAATTGGAAGTCTGATTGTTTTGAGTAGAATATTAAGTACGCGTACAGAGAAGAAAATAAACAAACGCTTTAAAAAGGGAAGGGGCAGTGAGTGAGAGAGGCCCTAGGAAACTGTATACGTGGGGAATCCCTGAAGATAGAGCGAGAACCAAAATTGACTACATTATGTTAGAAGTACATTTGAAAACAGTGTTAAAAATGCTAAAATAGACCCTGTTGCTGACATCTATAAACTCGGACCACAAACCTGTATTTATAAAATTACAAATAAAACTTAAAAACGCAGGAACGAAGCACGTCGAGGTCTTCTCAAATAGATGTAGCAGCATTGAAATAACCAGACATACGTCAGCTACATGTGGTGGAGACCAAAAAATAAATCTGATATGCTAATAGTTGAATGTTGAGTTGAGTTAAGAACCGACATCACTGCACTCCGAACATTCCCATACGTGCTCCGTCCCCTCGTTCAACAGCCCACGAAAAGTCATACTACTAATCGTTCCCACCGCTATCTGATTAAAAGTTCTCCTGGTCTTCCCTCTCAGTTTTGACATTATTCCAGAACCCCTGCCGATCCCCCGCAATCTCATTTTTTCCAAATATGGGTTCTCAATCTGTTCATCCGCCTTCCCCACCTGGTCCCACAAGCACACAACCACCTCCCCCTTGTCCTTAGGTAATCTGCCACCAAGAGGTGCATTCCTTGCTAGCCTATCAGCCTGTTCATTCCCCCGCATGGCCAGGGGGAAATATCCATACAATTCTCACGATCTGTGGCCATTGAAACGACGAGAGCCATTCCACACGAAACATTCCTTTCTCCACCTTACTAAGCATACTATTTGAATCCGTAATGAATACAATGTGTGTTGCAGTAGTCTCCTCCAGCCAACGGAATGCCGCTGTTACTGCCTCCACCTCCATTCTCATATGCTGGAGGTCGTAGTCTTATATGCCAGGCTCTTCTTTTTCAAGACTCGTCCATTTTTTTATGTGGCATATCCCTTGCAGGACATTGCAGTCAACACCAGCATTTTTCAGCTGCTTTTGATGTACTAGGCAAGTTTTTACGTTCAGTAGTTTGCCATTGCTTTCTGAACAACCGGCTCCCATACCAACATGTTATAACACAACGCGACACGGTCTGCTGCACAAATCGGTCGCGGCTGTGTTTCGAACGCCTGGTAAGCGGCTCACGAACCGCGTTCGCAGGCCTTTGGCCACGGAGACCGGCTCTCGTCCTTTGCAATAAAACCCCAACCACTACGGAATGAAAATGCTGAGGAGAAAATTAGTACAAAACAGGAATGTGTACAAAATAGTACACAGACAGCAAATACCAATTTACCAATAAAGGAAAATAAGAAACAGCAATTGTGAATAACCAATGAAATATTGAGCTAAATGACTCAAAGACAGAAGAAAATCTATATAACAGGACAAGATTTTAACAGATGAGAACATTATAATTGATAATACAGTTATCATAAAAGATTGAGAGAATACACGAAAGATTTATTCTAGGTCAACAGGGGCAATAAACAAACGTTGTATACTACTCAAGATGGACCAAACATATTAAAGGCTAAAGTTTTTATTTTTTTTTTTATTTTTGTATATCCTTTACAGGACATCGCTGTCAACATATCAGCATCTTTCAGCTGATTGTTGATTTCATGGCAAAATTACGCTCAGTAGTTTGCCATTCTTTCTGAGCGACCGGCTCACATACCCCGTAAGTTACCGACACAGAAAGAACCGATACCGATTCTCGCGGAACGTCACGTTACTCACGAGAGTATACGGGATTACGGAGAAAGTCGGGTAACTCCCTAAACCAGGGAGACCGGCTAAAGTAGAGAATTGTATTAAACACATGAAACAAAGAAAGACTGCAGGTGTTGACAAGATAACAACGGAAATGATAAAATCCTTATCGACTTTGGCATTGATACACTCACAGAATTATGTATATATATATATGATACCGCGTACATCCCCAAGGATTTGAAGACATCCATTTTCTTTACACTGCCAAAGAAGCCAAGAGCTATTGATTGTGAAGATTAATTACAGAGAACTATTAGCTTAATGATCCATGTAGCTAAGATACTCCTCAAGGTCAAACAAGAAAGAATTTAAAATAAAATAGTCGAGAAAGTAGCTGAAGAACAATTTGTCCCCACAAAAAAGCAGCATCGGAGAAGCCATAATCTGTTTGGGGATGTTGATTTTTAAAAATTAACAATATTTATGTCTTATAAACTACAAGGAAGCTATTGACAGACTAAAACGATTAATTACTTTCCTTCAAAATACAGTAGTAGACGGCGAAGACACCAGCGTTATTAATAGCCTGTAATGGGAACTAATGACAACAATTAGATGATGTTTCGAGTGACACAATTATTTCAATGTTCTTTGTTTTATCGTCTTTAGTAACCAACCTTCTTCAATATTTAGTTCTTGTCATATGGATTCATGTGTTCTTTTCTGTATCCAAGATATTCTTAGAATCCGTCTATAACATTTATGTTTAAAGGTATTTATGCGCCGTTCTGGCAACACCTTGTGCCACATTTATTGAAAGACAGAAGATCAAGTGGTTTGGACATGTCGTTAGAATGCAACACCAGCAACTACCATCACTGGCCTTACATCAAAGATCATCTGCGACGAGACCACGAGGACGTCCAAGAAGAAAATGGATTGACGACATTAAAGACATTGTACAGCCACACGGAATGACACTATCCAGTGCCGCCCACCGGGCGCTGGAACGCAAATTATTCCTCCCCACGACGCTTTACGGCAGAAGTGGAAGAATACGACGACGACGACGACGACGACGACGACGGCGACGGCGACGGCGGCGGCGGCGGCGGCGGCGGCGGCGGCGGCGACGGCGACGACGACGGCGACGGCGACGACGACGGCGACGACGACGACGACGACGACGACGACGACGACGACGTCCGTCGACGACGACGACGACGAACGAGGACGACGAACGAGGACGACGAACGAGGACGACGAACGAGGACGACGAACGAGGACGACGAACGAGGACGACGAACGAGGAGGAGGAGGAGGAGGAGGAGGAGGAGGAGAAGAACAAAGTTTTAAGACGCATCTTTTGACCCATTAGGGATACACAAAGTGGAGAGTGGAAAAGAAGAAGTAACAAAGACATTTATGATCTGTTTAAGTCCCCGCTAATCACTGGTAACATGAAGGCTAATAGACTGCAATGGCTGGGGCATATAGAAAGAATGGAAGATAATAGGGAAACAAAACTCGCTTTACACTCAGGAAATGAATGACCGTAGACCCCGAGGTAGACCAAGAAGACGGTGGAGAGATAATACATATACAGACCTACAAGCACTTGGAATCAACGACTGGTAAGAGAAGGTCAACCAGAGAGACGAATGGAGACGGATTGTATCTGCAGCAAAGAACCTCAATGGCTCGGAACGCCGAAGAAGAAGAAGATACCTGCCCCCTTCACAATTTAGTCAGTTGTTTTACTGCTAAAGAGCAATAGATATTCGTCTTTTAATTTCCTCCATGTGTCACCAGTGTCGAGAATTAACGACCCTAGATGTTCCAATTTATCAACCACCTACAATTTTTCCTCATTAACACATACTTCTTTCTCCATTTTAGTTTCATCTGTATGCATTATCTTTGTTTTTGCTATGTTAAGATATAAGATGTGATTTTCTTTATTCTTTTGGGTTGAGATTATTAGTTTTTTAAATACCATTCTGTGATTTTGATAGTAATACTGTATCATCAGCATATCGAATCTCTGGTATTTCATGACCACCGGCAATTAGGGCATCATTTTGCTCCTTGATTATATCATCTGTGACATTTCTGCTTATATTTTCGGCGTGTTTGTATTTCTTTTCTCTCTGTGCCCGCGTTTGCATGTGTGCATTACCGCTTATGTATAGGGTAACTTATACTCATTGCCAGAGGAGCCAATGGCACCGTCTCTTGGAGTGGCATCACTGGAAATTGCGGAGTCGGAAATTGTAACAGCAATGGACACCTCCTCCTTCAGACCTGTGCCGAACACGATCTCCTGATCATCAACACAATTGTCCGTCTTCCCAAGAGAAATAGGACATCGTGGATGCACCCTCACTCAAAACACTGGCACCTCATTGACTATGCCATCGTCAGGAGGAGTGACAGACAAGTCATTTCGATGACAAAATCCATGCGTGGTGCTGAATGTTGGACAGACCATCGTCTGATTATTTCAAAAATAAATATGCACGTCAGACCACCAGGACTGGGGTAAAAGTGCCAAAGTAAAAAAAAAAACAACAACAACAACTAAATGTCACCCCCATAAACAGTAAAAAAAAAAATCGCAGCTGTCGTTTGAAAATATGCTGAATGACCACCTCAAGCCCAGTGATGCAGCTAAACAAGACTCGGAAACAGAGTGGAGATCCCTAAAGAACAAACTTTACAACACATCGATGAAAATCCAGGATCTAGCCACCCTGAAGCATAAAGACTGCTTTGGTGAAAATTCCGAAGACATCAACCAATTGCTGGCCGAGAAACACCTCCACAAGGCATATCTGAACGACCCAAAGTCAACATAAAAAAGATGCCTTCAGTAACATACTGAGAGTTGTGCAGCAGAAACTTCGGCACACGCGGGACTCCTGGCTGAGCAGCAAAGCTGATGAAATTCAAGGCTTTGCTGACAGACATGATATGAAAAACTTCTACGACTCACTGAAAGCGGTCAATAGTCCAACATTATCAGACATAGTTCCCCTCCTTAGTGCAGATGAGGTAACATTGGTCACTGATAAGAAAGACATTTTTCAACGCTGGGCAGAGCATTTTAGCAACATCTTAAATGCAACCTCCTCCATCGACGATGAAGCCATCAACTGCCTTCCTCAAGTTCCCACTAATGATACTCTTGCTGACCTGACAACCATAGTGGAAGTAAACAAAGCCATCCAGCAACTTTCCAGAGGTAAGGCGCCTGGTCCTGACTCCATCCCGGCAGAGATATACAAGGTAGGTGGACTGGTTATAATAGAGCAGCTTCACCATGTCTTTATAAACATGTGGGTGAACGAGACCATGCCACAAGATTTCAATGATGCGTCAATAGTCCACCTTTACAAACGAAACGTAAACGAAACCGCCAATCCTGTGACAACAACCGAGGCATCTCCTTGCTCTTAATTGCAGGGAAGATACTCGCCATAATTCTTCTCAATCACCCCACAGCCCATTTCGACCAAGGTATTCTTCCTGAAAGTCAGTGTTGCTTCAGAAAGGAACGATGAACTGTTGACATGATTTTCCTGCAAGACAGTTACAAAATAAATGTCAGGAACATAACTCCGAAATGTTCTCCACTTTCATTGATCTTACCAAGGCTTTTGATACAGTCAGCAGAGGACTGTGGAAGATTATGGTGAAATATGGCTGTCCACGAAAGTTTGTCCAAATAGTGCGGCTATTTCATGATTTTATGCAGGCAAGAGTACAGGAAAATGGTGAACTGTCTGAGCCCTTTCCTGTCACCAATGGGGTGAAGCAAGGATGTGTCCTGGCAGCAACACTGTTCAGCCTCATGTTTTCAGCTATGCTGACGAATGCCTTCGAGAACAACGACATTGGAATAGACATTAACTACCTCATGGATGGAAAGTTGTTCAATCTCAGAAGGCTAAAATCTAAAACCAAAACTACCAGCGACACCGTTAGAGAGCGCCTGTTTGCTGATGATTGCATGCAACACAATATTTCAGCTTTCTCATACGCCTGTGCCAACTTTGGGCTCAATATCAACTTGGAGAAGACTGTAGTTATGTACCAGCCAACTCCAGGGAATAATCACACTGTGCCGAATATCAAAGTGAATGATCATAGACTAAGTGTTGTGGACAAATTCACCTATCCAGGCAGCACTGTGTCACAAGCTGCCACGATTGATGATGAAGTGAATGCAATAATCTCCAAGGCCAGCGCGGTCTTTGGCAGACTGTACAAGAATGTGTGGGACAGAAATGTAATAAGCCTGCAAACAAAGGTAAAAGTCTACAAAGCAGTTGTATTATACCTACTGCTATATGCTTGTGAAACCCGGACTTTTTACCAGCTATATGCTAGGAAATTAACCCACTTCCACACAGTCTGCCTTAGGACGTTATTGAAGATTAAATGGCAAGACAATATCCCAGACACTAAAGTCCTAGAAAGAGCGCCCATGCCCAGTATCCACACTCTACTAATGAAGAATCAGATTCACTGGGCTTGTCACTTGACTCGCATGCCAGATAACAGGCTCCTTTAACGAATTTTTTTACGGCGAGGTGCGTTATGGTAAACGCTCCCAAGGCGGTCAGAGAAAACGCTTTAAAGACTGTAGACCTCATTAAAAACTTTCGGAATTCATCACGAAACATGGGAGACAGGCTGCCAAAGACCTAAATTCGTGGTGTACATCATTACACAAGAGTGCAATCACGTGTGAAACAAACTGAACTGCAAGAGTTGTGAAAACAAAAAGGCTGGACAGAAAAACCACTGCAGGAGACCCTCCTCCTGGAACGTCAAGTATTATATTCCCACATTGTCAAAGAATGTTTCGAACCAAAACAGGCCTTACCAGCCATCTTAGAACTCACGGCTCCATACTTTCAACCCCACTGGGTGACATGAAAGGTCATCATCATTCTTGATGGACAAACAACATGTGTAGTGTGTGTGAATGTGTCAGAGTGCGTGGGTAGTAAATTGAATGTTTTGTTGCAATCTAGAATCACCTCCAATCCACCAACCTTAATTAACTTGTCAATAAACAATTTTGATTTTATCTTGTCATTACATTGTCACTGAAGCTTGCCTCTTGTGGTCCCTAGAGACCAGGTTTGGGTGATAATTACATGCATGAATTATTCCTGTCAGAAATTAATGTGTGGGTAGTTTAAGGCAGCTCTGTTTAACACAGCTTGCATCATCATTTCGAAAAGAAATAAGAGTCTTCGTGGTGAAGTCATTAAGCTGTTTGCCTCGTACTCAGAAGTTGGTGGGTTCCTTGTCTGACACCGTCATTTGGTTGGAGAGTGCAACCTTTGGAGACCCCTAGAGGTTATCGCTGGAGCTACGGATTTCGTGCTCTGTGCGACGCTTTCGGTAATCCGCCAAACGCTCTGCGGAAAGACATCAAGCTATATGGGATAAAACCCAGTGCAATGATGTATGTTCTCTTGCCTTTTAACTCTCTTTTGTGTAAATATGCCGTGAAACATGACAAGTAATCTATAGTTGGAACTTCCTGACTTCTTCGAGTACAAACATTACGTTTATATTATTAATTGCTTAACTTCTTCGAGTACAAACATAACGTTTATAATTGGAATTGTTGGCCTCGCTGACTGAGCACACACATTACATTTATAGTTGGAATTGTTGGCCTCTCTGACTGAGCACAAACATTACATTTATAGTTGGAATTGTTGGTCTCTTTGACTGAGCACAAACATTACATTTATAGTTGGAATTGTTGGTCTCTTTGACTGACCACAAACATTACATTTATAGTTGGAATTGTTGGTCTCTTTGACTGAGCACAAACATTACATTTATAGTTGGAATTGTTGGTCTCTTTGACTGAGCACAAACATTACATTTATAGTTGGAATTGTTGGTCTCTTTGACTGAGTACAAACATTACGTTTATAGGTGGGACTGTTGGCTTCTGTGTCTGGGTACAAACATTACGTTTATAGTTGGAATTGTTGGCCTCTCTGACTGAGTACAAACATTACGTTTATAGTTGGAATGGATGGCCTCTGTGACAGAGTTTATACGTTTATACGTGGGACTGTTGGCTTTTCTAACTGAGTACAAACATTATGTTTATAGTACTAACTGCTTAACCTCTTCGAGTACAAACACTACGTTTATAGTTGGAACTGCTTGACTTCTTAGAGTGTAAACATTACGTTTATAGGTGGAACTGCTTGGCTTCACTGTCTGAGT
Source organism: Cepaea hortensis (assembly GCA_963921405.1). Classification (NCBI taxonomy): domain Eukaryota; kingdom Metazoa; phylum Mollusca; class Gastropoda; order Stylommatophora; family Helicidae; genus Cepaea; species Cepaea hortensis. The sequence goes on along the minus strand of OY992893.1, from coordinate 54,590,344 downwards.
ACAAACATTACGTTTGAGACAACTACGATGTTCAATGATGTTTGCTAACAATAAGAATCTTTCTTACATTAGAGTTCATAGTTGTATTTGCTGGCTTATTATTGTTGGGTTTTCTCCTCTTACTCATCCCCCTCCTTGTTGTTGTTTTTGGAGATTCTTCTCTTTACTCTTTGCTCCTAAATTTGCTGATCTCCTTCCTCCTCTTTTTCAGCTTTACTCTATTCCACCTCATCTATCTCCTCCTCCTATTCGTTCTTGAATTACAAAATGAGGTAGAATATAATGAATGACGAAATGGAGCAAATGAAAGAGTAGAAGAAGATGAAAAGTCATTATTAGATGAATTAATTATTTATGCCAATAAATTATATGTGAAAAGGTGATCAATAACACTACGACTTACAACGCTTTGTCTGTCTGTCTGTCCGTCCGCCCACCCGCCCGCCCGACAACGTCTGTCCGCAATTCTGTTTATTTATTCATGTAAATCTGTGTATATTTATCCTGGTATAAATTTCTCTTTTAGTTAGCTTGCAACTTGGTCATATAAAAGGGATAACCTTTCAATGTTTCTCTGTGCCTCTCTCTATATTCGCCCTTCCCTCTCTCTCTCTCTCTCTCTCTCTCTCTCTCTCTCTCTCTCTCTCTCTCTCTTCTCTCTCTTTATTTGTGTGTATGTTTTTCTCTCTCTCTCTCTCTTTCTCTCTCTCGATCTACATCTGTCTTCTTTATCTCTCTATCACCATCTCTCCTTCATTCTACCTTCGTCTCTCACTATCCCTTCTATAAGTCTTATGTCTATCCTTCTATCTCTTTCAACTTTCGTCTCTCCTCTCTCCTTGTTCTCTGTTGTGTTTGTCTCTCTTTCTCTCTCTTTTTGTCTTTCTTTCCCTCTCTCTTTTCTCTCTGTCTCTCTTTCACTCTGTCTTCGTCTCCCACTACCCCTCTCACTCTAAATCAGCCTCCCGTCTCTCATCTTTTCTCTCGTTCTGTCTATCGTGGTCTCTCCACTCTCTTTCCTTCTCTCTGGCTCACTCATATAACTCGTGATTGCTGCTTTCATAAACTTGTAACTGAAGTGCTGGACAACTGATTTCTTTATGCCACATACTTACACCACCGCATAATGGGTGTTATTTCTGCTGTTGTGAGCACTCTTTCTACCCACTCACGTCACTCAGACAGTCGCATTGTGCGACTACGATCCTGCACACCGACGCATTATACGACGACATCCTTCACTCTAACATCTAATGTACTATCCTATTATGTTGTTTCGAGGATGTGTCTGAAGCACCTCACCCACGTGCTTGAACGTCCTCTCCTGCAGTCAGCATTACCAATGTTCACGTCTCCTTATTTCTTGTGGTTACATTCTAATTGTTAGCATTGTGTCAGTTTTGTTAACAGACTGCTGGATTACTAACGGGACTTCAAATAAAACCAGGAAAGGTAGTGTTCTTTCTTATATTGTATCAACCAGCCGACTTAGGGAATATTAAGACATTCGCATTTTCATAATTCCCCAACATACCGAGTAAAAGGTTGGGAATCGGCTGCGGGCGATCTGCAAGCAGATTGCAATGCGTTGATTTCAATTATATGAGCGTCGGTTTTTATAAAGTAATGGCAAACTACTAAACTAACAATCCTTAGTAAATCACAAAGGGCCAATAAATGCTGGGGTTAATTTAAAATCCTGTAATTGACACGCTACTAAATTTTAACTGTATTAAACTCATTGTATTCTCCATCTCATGGACAAATCACTGCCTCGGTGACCACTCCTTTCTGGCTTGTAATTATGTCAATCAACTAGCCGTGCATTTATCAACCACTCCAGGGATTATATTTTTCCTTGGTTTCGCAGAGTATGTTTCTGAAGCCGCCTTCCGCGGCTCTACAAGATTATGGAGTAGCATATCCCATGATACCCCGGTAAAAAAAACGCATAGGATGCTGTAATATTGTGTTGGCGTGCCTATAAGAGCCAAGTCACGTCAGTTTCCGCCTCTTTGGCCTTGAAAACAACTGTGGCCGAAGAGATGCTGATGTCTAATTTTCAGCAAAGAGTTTGAACTCATCCCTCTGAGCCACCACCCAAAGCAGATGGACGAACATGTCCCATACACGGTCGAGCATGGCCTCTGTGTTTCCAGACAGCAGTTGAGAGGGCAGTCAGGTTCTGCGAAGATCCAAAAGATCCAAGAGAATGTTTATTGTGGGTTGATGATTATCTGCTGTGGGAGAGTGGCCTTTAGACACAGTTGTTAGTTAGACCCAGGCCTCGGCTTTGGTCAGTATCGATTTTAGGCCACTCACACCTTTGTTTATGCTCCCATTGTTAGGGTCGTATTTAGTTATGTGCGAACTATGACCATGTTCGTGTTTTGTTGGGCACTTTAGTAACATTTTCTAAATTGCTTTTTTATTATGCAATCTCCATAGTTGGATACCTCTTGAAACCAGAAATCCAATGGTACCTTATTCAAGTCTGTAGGTCAATTATAAGCTGAGATATTAATGTTTGTGTGTCAATTTATCACTTAATATCCACAAAGAGAAAATACTCTTTTCCCATTTTGAAAGTTGTGACCAAAACACATTCGCTAAGGTTCAATGATATGGTTCGTTTAGAGCAGGGGTCACCAAACTTTTTTCCCGGCGGGCCGGATAACTGAAAAAATGACGAGCGCGGCCGGATAGTCATTCTATACAATACTTGCGCCGGTATCCGTGGCGAAGGTCTAACGGACATGGTTCGTAATCCCGTATACACAGCAGGGGGAATCATGCAACACAGTAACTGTAGTCTGATACACAACACCAGCAATTATCAGACAACAAGATGGAACAAAGGTAATTCATTCAGTAGCATGTCCTTTGCAGAACCTCACCCCATAACAACCTTCCGGAAAATCTCTCGATCATAAGCAAGATGCCCCGCTTTAGATACACCCATCTAGAGATCATCCGCCACATCCTGCACCCATCTTTTCTTTGGCCTTCCTCTTCCTCTCTTCCCAGTCATATATCCCTCCATTATTGTTCTCTCTAAACTTTCGTGACGTTTCAAGTGACCACAATATGTCAATTTTCTTTGTTTTATCGTCTTTAATAGCCAACCGTCATCAATATTCAGCTCTTGAAGTATGGATGCATTTATTCTTTTCTTTATCCAAGAAATTCTTAGAACTCGTCTATAACATTTATATTCAAATGCATTTATGCACTGTTCAGCTTGTTTAGTAAGTGTCCAGGTCTCACAGGCGTACGTTGCAATGGGACAGATGCATGCTCTTAAAATTATAATTTTTGTAGGTCTATCTGTCCCACTCCACAAACTAAGACCCCTATCACAATATATGCTACTCCATAATCTTTGAGAGCCGCGGCAGGCGGCTTCATTTTGTAATATAATATATCTCATAATAAGGTTTGCAAAATATATAAATAGGGCTGGCCTAAATAAACAACCTAGAGTAGCTAGGTCTCTGCACGTGTGAAGTTCCCCTATTATTCTAAACATATTTACATTTAAATTGTATCACAACGTCTCGTGTTTCATACGTTATATCAAGCAAGTTCAGGAATCGTCGGCGGGCTGGATGAAATGACGTCGTGGGGCAGGATCCGGCCCGCGGGCCGTAGTTTGGTGACCCCTGGTTTAGAGTGATGAAAAATTGCACATATATACAATAATGGGTGTTGATTGTAAACATGCATGAATTATCATTGTAGTTGCTCTTATTATTCCATAAGAATATTAAATGTTCATAGCTGGAGTATGACCCCAAAAAAAAAAAATGCCATCTCACGCCATTGAAATACTAGTAAATACTACATTACAGCAAGCGATCTTCATAATTTCAGTGTGACATTTATTGTCAACTTAAATGGTCCAAAATTACAAATTATACATAAAACTGGATGCTAAATTTAATAATGCATAGTATAACAATGTAGTAGGTCTCATAAAACGGTATTTACGGGTTTACTTACCGCTTAGAATAAACACAAGAAATAGTTGCCAAACAAAACCGCAAGCATATTTTCGTTAAAATTCGGTAATCGGTTACTAAAGTGGCTAGGTTGAGGGATGTGGTATCTGTCCGTGATGCTGGGCGCATTAATTAATGCAGTTGGTCTGGTCACAATGGTTCTAAAGAAGATAGGGGCAAATTCCATCAGTGATTTCAGATGTGAGCCGTGATCATTTGTACTGTTGTACAGGATTGCCAAATTGGCTTTTTAAACGCCAATTTGATAAATCTGGATTTTAAAAACAGGTTTGGCGTCAAATTATCCGTTCGACGTTTTGGATTTTTCTTGGCTTTCTTTTTAATGTGTAAAATAATTAGCTATAAATGCCTCTTTTTTGAATTGGTCAAGTTACTTTTTATCTTGTTTTACACATTTTAGCTAAAACAAATGCAAAACAATAAGCTTACTTAGCTTATACTGCTTTTGGTTCATTCTCGAGAACGAACGCAGCAACTAACAAGTACTAAACGCGTATGGTTTTCGTACTGTTTGTACTGTTCTATGCGCACCTACACACTGCGCAGATACCTTACTGTTCAGTTAAGTTTTCAAATTCATTATACCTTCATGGCAAGTATTTCTTATTATTGAGCCCATTGTCATGCCAAAGTGGAAACCATCTTATGATACTAATCGTAAATATAATGATCAATGGTTAAATACATTTGTGTGGCTCATGAAATTCACTGATGGTTCTGAATCGGCGTATTGCAAATTGAGCCGGTGTAATATTGTTCCAAGACTTTCAAATCTCGCAAATCATGAAAAAAAAAAAAAAAAAAAAACACACACACACACACACACAAGCAGAGCGTGCCATCTTCTTCACTTAAGAAAATCATACTATTATTGAAGAGCAATACAGAAAATTGCCTTTTATAGATTGGAAGGAAGAAGAACAATTTAATGAAAATGGATTGCCCAAAGAAACAGCAGTTCTGGCAAGGAGACATGAAACATCCCCAATTAATAGAGCTTGCTTCTTTTGCTCTTACTTGCTTGGTAACACCAATTAGCAATGCTGCAGTGGAGAGGATGTTCTCTCTTTTAACGTGCATAAAAACCAAAGCAAGGAATAGACTTCAGCTGTCTCTCTTAGACGCAATTATTAGAATTAGAGTAGAACTATTATCTTCAAAAAAGTGCTGTAAGGAATTTGTTCCTTCATTCAAAATGTTGAATGATTTCAAAGCGGAAATTTTATATTCTAAGGAATCATGTACTGAGTTTCTCAACAATGAAGAGGAATACTTATTTGAAGAAGATGTTTCCATGTGATGTAAATATATTTTAAATGGATATTTTTATTGGGTATTTTTGGCTATTTTTGACATTTTTATTTCATGATTTGGCTTTTTTTAAATCACAGTGATCTGGCAACCCTACTGCTGTATCTTGCGTTTCGATGATACGTACGGCGCTCCTGAACTGTATAATTCATGCCTATGGTTAGGTTTATGTACCCAGTGTTTATGTTTTTCTTTTATGGCCATGGTCTTGTTGGCTTGAAGTATTGAATTGGTGTCTTGTTGCAGTCGCCTTTACCACTGTACGTTTTACTTGGATAATAAAAGTTTCATTTTTGTTATTGATGTTTTGTTCAGCCTTTGTAGTGTAACAGTGTGTACAGAGATTAACAAGCCAGAGGTTAAGTTAAAATAGTTTATTGCTTCTTGATGACAACTTGCTTCTTTCCCTCTCAAGGGTGTGATGTTAACTGCCCTTGCCAACCCAATACGTCACGATTGAGCATCTCCCATCCTTTCACTCTCAATGCTCAATCGTGCTGTATCTGTTTCCCACTAGATCCTAATAATACCCCAGTACTCTATTACTGTTACACCTCCCCATGTTTATTAAAGAATTTTCCTTACAAAGGAAAAATCTTTACTCCTAATCCCCCTACTCTATTCCCTCTTTTTCCTCTAATCTTCCCTAAATCATCTCAAGTAAATAATATATCTTCTAACTCTTTCCCCAGCTATATAATCAACCCACTTCTTCTTCGTTCTTGGTCCTTTAACCAAACATAACATATTTACATATCTTTAATAACATTTCAAATTCAACTATATACAATACATCATAACATCATAACACGTCTTCTTAAATACTCCATTTCCTCTTCATAAGTAAATTTCAAACTCTAACACCAACTCCTTATTTTTATCACCAACGCTACTAATCTCCCACTTTCAACTAACCTGAAATTACTTTCACACGATAGGAAGACAAAGAATCGGTGGCCACCGGTATTTAAAAGAAGCAGTAGAACTCTTCCACACAAAGACCACACTCAGCAAAAAAATCACACACCCCCTTTACCAAACCATACTCCTTTACCCTCCTATGTCATTTGAGACTTTATGTAATAAAGTCTAAAACCACACTCACCTAAATCACACACCCCCTTTACCACTCATTATGGTAAACGTTTATGCTGCTATCTACAGCATCAAAAACATTATTCACATCCAATAATATTCTTCACTTCTAAGTGTCTATATAACAGACACTACTACTTTTATGTCTCTGAACCTTACTTCAACCTCAACCACAAAACAATATCCCGAGGACAAAAAAATCTAATTTCCTTTAAAACCTCTTCCAACATTATACACATCACTTCACATAACCACATCACCTTATACCTCAGTTAAAAATTATCTCTTAATGTCCATTTCTTATGGGCACCTCCACTTATGCCGTTATCTACAGCAACCTTAAATGTCTATTTATTACAGACACCCGTAACTTCGGAATGTTAACCACAACATCGAAATCTGACCATTATATACCCTACTCCAGCAACCCACTTATTATTCTATCTCTGAAGCTTCATACACCCAAAGGGATAAACATTTACATCCTGCCCAGGCCATGTAAGCCAATGCCTCTCTAACATCTTCTACCTCTCAATTCATAATTCGTGCCGTAACCCACAGCAGCAAAAATAACCACTCATATCTGTGACTGCTTGCAATCAACTTTATCTTAGTCCCTCTCTTACGGACCTACAAACACCCCAAGTTACTATGTCTCGACTACACCCCTTTATTCTTGTACTGTTATCCACAGTGTCTAGTTAAACATGGATCCAATTCATGTTTTTGTCTGGGGTAACCCGTTGCCCTCTTCTTTTTCTATCACCCCGCAATACTGTGTACATCATGGTTCTTCTGACCCCATGTAAACCATGTTTAAAACTTTCTCCTCATTTACCCCACTGCTATATTAATCTTTTCTTCTCTCATATGGTTTCTAATCCCTATATTTCCAATTAATACTGACTTTAGTGTAACTCTAAACTTCCCTATAACCATCCATATATTTCCACTACTTCATAACCATCTCAACTATGCTGATTATCACAGCAACAAAATACCCATGAACTTACTCTTCACAAAGAGAATGTGTCTCTTTATTAGCTCTCAGTAGTTTTATTAACTCTTTTCTGAACGAAGGATCCCAAATAAATGTCTCTCTTCTAGTCCCCAGTAGTTTATTACTATTTTCTAAACGAAGGATCCCAAATAAATGTATTGTCTTTATTCTAGACAAAAACCCTGTAAATTAAACATAACTTAACTAACTACTATTTAACATACAAAACAGCGAAATAAAATCACAACAGAACATCATACCCCCCCAAATTTTTGTAACAATCATTTATGTTTCCCCGCAACTCAACTAAAGGTATGATGATGATGGTGATGATGATGGTGATGATGATACAACATACATCCTATTCTATTTTTTCCTACTACTACTGGTCTCTTTTACGGACCAATAGTTTACACACAAAAGTCTACAAACACAATAATCCTATTCTAAAATAATAACAGGACCAAATCGAGCAACAAAAAAACATATTATATATGAGGCATAAAAACTAGAGTCCATAAAACAAGATAAAACAATTGTCTTCTCTCTACAGAGAAGGTTTTCTAAAAAATACAACTCCCTTCAAATTACTACACACAGTGGCCCATCAATCTTGGCCTCCCATACTAAGTAAAACATACTAAGTATTTATACAGGTCATTCTAGTATATCTATGACCGAAAAACTAAACGGTTCACTGTTCATCTGTATATCTTTTAACTACATTCCAATTTGAATCACATCTGTTCTATCTATCTAAACAAATCAGTAATCAACATTTACCCTACCATTTATTATCTCCTAACTCCCAACAACACATAATATCCAAAATAACCTCTTAAGTGAGCACTGTAAACTACATGGCCACTAATCCAATATTACTTCGACGTAGTAGCCAACCTCTACTTATCAACGAACTTTTGATCTGGTTTCTCTAGGAAACACGGCATTACCAACAGTAACGAAAAAAAAATTCCATCACCCCTTCTACCGTTTCGTATGCTTCTTCAGGCATCCCTTTCACTTCTAACTCCTGCCATCTGCAGTACTTTCAAATATCTATCTCCTACGTCTCCTCTTCTTCAACAAGTCCAACTTTCTTTGAATAAGTGCCAATTCTACATCAATATCTTCTTCTTCGTACAACTTATTAGTTTCTTCCATACTACTACTAGACTCTGACTTTTCATCCATACTACTACTTCTTAATCATTACTGTTAACTACAGTATCTCCACCATGCTACTCCCATCGAAAGAACTTGTCTATTTATTATAGACCTCTCACCAAAACCACCAATTCCACTACCAACTTTCTCGTCTACCCGACGCAATTAATATTTCGTCCTCCTGCTTCAATACTTTCACGTCTCACCAACACTACTATAGCTATCCTCAGGTCTCTCTTAGCACTCTTACATCGTGACGACAATCAAACCGGTCACCTCCTCGGAACCCGTTCTCCAACACTCATTTAACTAACCATGTTTACCTTTGCATCTTTCATTCTTCTTGTTATTTCTCGGAACTCTTTCAGAACTGCAACCTACGCCACTTATAACCAACAGCAGACCTCTCTTTCCTCGTTTCTCAGTCTTAGGCACTCTTGCTTCGCCATTTTCCTGTCAAGAATACTAAACATTCATAATGTTAATTCAGCATATAACTTCCATAATTTCCTTCCAAGTTCAGATATTCTACGAAAAGACATTACAATTTTCTTTCTATCTCTCGATTTTCGCATGCTCTATGTTCCACCACGATTTATCAACGTCACTTATCAACCGCTCTTCTCATATTCACACGGACAATGACACACAACCTCGCTCTCATCTCACGCCTACTCTCGCATCGCGACAACCTAACGTCTCCATACTATTACTACAACAAAATACTTTAGACGCCATCTCCACATTCCAGCAATCATTCACCACATATCTACACGTATTAATCTCCTCTACACACATTGACACAAGACATATTAATGCCACTCTTACATTCTATCTACGTATTTCACTTAGGCGACTTCATCACACCTCTCTCCTACTTCCTTCATCACGCCGAACACCTGTCTGACTACAGTTATATTCACGTATGAACAACGCATAACCAGAGGACTTTCTCAATTCACTGTTTTCTTATATCTCTACTCCTATACGAAGGTCAGACCCTATACATGACATCTCGCAACTTATATTGCTTTCACAGCACTATCTACTATCTCTTCAAAACAAACTTCATTCCAACATGTCACAAATCTCGTAACTATTATTCTATACTTCTCCAGACACAACAACTTTTTTCTTTCTCTACAAGCACTACGTAACTCGTATTTTTCAAGCATCCACTTTTACACACACAGGATACTCAGTGCCTCCTCAATCTATACCACCTCACCTGTCAGTCTTGGTTCACCTGTCAACAATACTATTCTTTCTTCTCCAACCAACAAGCAAAACTATCTCTCACCCTCTACTAATTCTCTCTACTAAGTGCTGAATCCACCCTATTTTATTTAATGTACTCTCCCTACATTTTAAGCAAACAGAAGATATGATATCCTGTATTACGTAATCCACGTGGAATATCATTTGCCGTACTTCCTTATCCTCAGCACCACTATCACCTACCTTGTACCATTCTACCCCAAAAATTTCATCTGTCTATTTTAGAGTTCTTCTCCTAAGCCAAAACTATTTCATTTTTCTTCTTCACCCAAGGAATTTTAAGCGTTATATAGTGTGTCCAAATTAAACACTTCACTGTCTTTCAATACCTTCACCCGTCTTTCGCTTATAATGTCATCCTCACTATCTGTTGTCAACCTGTTAAAGTACTCAGGTCTTAAGGTCATAAGGTCTTCTATTTTCCTTAAGTCACTTTCTGTCGTTGAGTAAATTCCCGCTAACTGTCTACCACTATTCTTTTTCTTAAATGAGTTATTTCTATTTCCTTTATTTCTGTCGTCGGTCTGCTCACTGTTTCCTGTCAACCTTATGTAACGTTTGTACTTCCCCATCTCGTCTTCAGATGACACACTAATAATAGTTCCTTCATCAGACTCATTATAGTTTACTGCAAACACGTCGGCCCTATTTCCATAGTCATCTTTAAAACGTCTGGCTTTCTTTTTCTTTCTCGGTCTTCGTCCCTTAGTCTTTCCTACTTTATTGTCATATACCCCAGTATCTACATAGTCACTAACCAAAACTCTGTCCGTCTGTCCACCAGCAACTACTCCATATGAGGGAACATCACGCCTCAATTCAGGATCTGCTCGTAGTGCAACACTCTCATTCTCCGAATCCTCAGTAATAATATCCGTTTCAGCATCACTATAATATTTGGCTGTAGGAATATCTTCTCCATAACTTGAACTCTGGCAGCTAATATTCCTACACCATTTGGGAATTAGTTTCCTGTCTATAGCTGAAGAACTAGACATGGCACTACCTCTATTTGCAACCATACTGTTTCTTTCTTCAATACTTCTTCTCTTTATCTTTCTTTCGTTCTTGGTCCTCGTCTGTCCATCTTTCCTATCTTCAACCTTGTCTCTCTTAGTCAATTGAGTTGGTTTTGACTGATTCTCTATTAAGTCAGTTTGAGTTCCTTTTGTTAACTTGCTGACTGGTTGTACCTGAGTCTGCGTACTACTTTCTACTGTATTAATTGTCTGCGTCTGTGTCTCTCGGTTTATTTTCCTTACTAACACCGTCGTCTTCTTTTCCTGTCCCATATTAATGTTGGCAAGTACTTTAGGTGTCGTTGAATTCTTATAATTCTTATCTTTGTGTTCCACTCTGTCTTTCGATCCTGACTTCAAATATTGTCCTTGTCTCTTTTCAAACCAGTCGTTACGTCTTTTTCTGGCGGTTTCACTATGAGAGGGCCAGTTCCACGATTTCTTTGCAAGATTTCTGTCACGCCCACTACTATACCAGTTTGACCTTTCACTATTATGTCTGTTCTTCTTACTGTCTCTTACCCTATAAGCATTTGGACTTGGTTCGTCATAACCAGCCGCACACATAGACCCATATCGTCTTCTGTCTTCATTAAGCACTGGCTGTCTCTTGTTATTCTCTCTTACTCTGTTGTTCCCTTTTATCTCATTACCTCTTACATTGCTCTGTAACCAGTGTACAAAACATTCTACCTCGCTGACTGCCACCTTTAATTCTCCTAACCATGCAGTCACGCGTCCTAATTCTTTATCCATTTTTATCCTTTATGCTATCTCAGCCGAAATAATTCTCACTTGTGTCGTGATGAACCTGCTCTGCTAAACCTGTGCTAAGGTGTCCTGTTCCGCCATGCTGAAATAATACTGAAACAAGGCAAGCAAAGAAACACACAATTTCAAGCTCTAAATTTAAAGAATACACTTACTTATTATGTAGCAATGCGCAGTTATTTTCTGGGTCTAAGTATCACACAAATTTACTTCTAAATTTAAATAATGCACTCCTTGTAGACATTTGCTTCCTAAACCACAATAATATCCTGTACTCCGCTCTAATTAAGAACTTCGGAACATCATGGGAGACCTCGAAATACACAATTTTACTCTGACCCTATCTTCTTAATTAAGCAGTTACCTTCTTTTACTCGCTGACGGATCCAGTTCAACCAACAAGAGCCCGCATCAAATGAAATTTAGTCTCGGAATTCAGGTGGCGGAGTTCAGATATCCCTTCTCTTCCCTCAGGTAATTTCGTCCTTCTCGTGGGCTGCCAGACAATCTTCAACCCCTGGTCGGGTCACATCTCATGGGCTGCCAGACAAATCTTCAACCCCTGGTTGGGTCCCTTCCTTGATTCTCGAGTGGGTAATTCACCGTTAAATGGGTCGTAGGAATTACGAGGTGTGTTTGGGTCATAGGAATGACGAGGCCCAAAAATGGATTAGGTGTGTTTGGGTCATAGGAACGACGAGGCCCAAAAATGGATTAGGATCAGCCGAGGCCCAGTGATATTTGACTGTTTCAACAATCTATGGCCCGATCAACGAAAGAAACGAGGTTCTTGTTCTGACCGACTAAATGTTCTGGCTGAATTGCTGGTTTGCCCAAACTCTCAGGACATGATCACTCCGGTTCGTCCCCTCACAGCGGCTGTAATGGCTCTTGAAACGCAACAATTCAGGCACCGTCCATGTTAAGCCTGTTGCTGACAATCAACTTGCAGCACGGCGGCTATAATAAACTTCTTGAATTGCGGACCCTGCAGAGTGACGGTTATATCAAGGCTCTTGGCGCTACTTTATTGGTTATCTTAAGTCTTGAAAAAGACTTACAGAGGACCACTCCTGGGTGAGCTTTTGGCCTCTGTATTCACAGATAACTACGATTTACAAATTTACTGGCCATCTTTTGGTGCGCCTGTTCTCACGTTCACTAATTGGTCTCTAACGCGATGTTATTCGGCTTGACTTCGCATTGTTTTTGTTTTTCTCCGGCGATTATATCAGGTTCAGATCCTGGTCACATGCTCCATAATTAATCCTGTAACAGTGTGTACAGAGATTAACAAGCCAGAGGTTAAGTTAAAATAGTTTATTGCTTCTTGATGACAACTTGCTTCTTTCCCTCTCAAGGGTGTGATGTTAACTGCCCTTGCCAACCCAATACGTCACGATTGAGCATCTCCCATCCTTTCACTCTCAATGCTCAATCGTGCTGTATCTGTTTCCCACTAGATCCTAATAATACCCCAGTACTCTATTACTGTTACAGTAGTTTAGTATCTGTTGTCCAGCTTGTGTTAGTCCATTGTCTTCTTCATTAAGTCTAGTGCAGCCCTACACTGCAATATATTAAAAGGAAGCAGAAACAATGTATTCTGATTCCCTGTACGACCTGAATTTCTTCTGTCTTAAAACTTTTATTTTTTGTTAGCCTTGGAAATAAGATGAGATTCTCTTTGTCTGCTTATCCCTCTCTTCTTCTAATGCCCGTGAGCAGTCAGCGTTGTGCTTTTATCTCTATCATATCTATGCGGTTACATTGAAATAATTATAAATTATATGCTTTATTCAAAACAAATTAAACTTATCGCCAGACTTTGTATATTCAACTTGAACGTTAAACAATTATTACTGTATGAATCACCAGCTTACACGCAAGTTAGACGCTTCTACGCTCTAGACTCACAGCAGGGCCACATATGCATTAGATCACCTTACTCCTTCAGAGATAGACTACAAGGAACTCCTTCACACACAAGTAATTCGACCAGCAACGACATCTAGGAATCGCCGGACAGCCTGTTCGGGTGTTTGTTCATCCTGATATGATGGCGTAAGTGCTGAGGTCGGATGACCATGCTGAGCGATTGTCTTGGCTTGACGGCCGGGGGCCATTAGTACCAGACTTCACACTCACACGCACTAGTGGCAGCTTGACACAACACTTGGGATATATGGTATGGGAGTGCGTGGCGATAGCATGAATCCTCGCAGAATGGTTGGAAAGGCCTGAAGGCTGGCAGCTAGAGTGATTACATGTGACCACGGCTTAATGGTGGCAAATAAACGGCATCATTCTAATTTTTATCATCCTCGTGGCTTGTCTGTTGATGCAACGTCTGTCGTGTTGCAGTGAGCAGTTGAATGCAGTGTCCTGACTCGCTAGCCTCGCGGCAATTCCAGGCGACTCTCGCGGACATCATACTTTAACCTAGACCAGGGGTCACCTAACTTTTTTCACGGAGGGCCGGATAACTGACAAAATGACGAGCGCGGGCTGAATACTCATTCTGTACAATACTTGCGGCGGTCTCAGTGGCGAAGGTTTTATCAAAGCGGTTCGTAATCCCGTATACCCGCGTTCGAAACACAGCTGCGCGCGATTTGGCAGCAGACCGCGTTGCCCTGGTTTTTTACGCTAAGGTATGAGTGCCGGTTGTTCAGAAAGCAATGGCAAGCTATTAAATGTAAACTTGCCAACACATCAACAACAGCAAAAGATGCTGGTGTTGAAGGTAATCGTCCTTTAAAGGATATGCAACTAATTGTAACAACACTACCAAGCCAGAACGGAAGCTCTGGTAAAAATGACGAAAAACTAAGTTAATCATGGGTGAATGGTGTGCAATGCACACACACAAAAAAAAAAAAAAAAAAACAAAGACAACCAACATATTTATTTACTAAAAACAATTATCAAAGAAAGCGACGTTGGCAAAAAGATAGTTACATCAGACCTAGTGTGCACAAATCCCAATCTCACAAATTAAGCAGCTAAAACGGTTAGTGAGATTTGTGAAACTGATATTTGACTTTCAAAATATCATCAATGTTTGGTTTGGAATTGCTGCATCCAATCACGAGAATTGCTTTCAAATGTTCACCAATCAATCTTGTTCGATGTGTTGTCTTAAATACTTCATTTTTGAAAATGTTTGCTCACAGACATAAGTTGTTCCAAACACTGGTGCCATACCAGCGGTAAATTTCTTCAGTTGCGGAAACTCAACATTAGATAAGCAGCGGTAAAATGCAACAAGTGTTCCTTCTCTGTGCTTCTCTTTCAACAAGTCATTTTCTTGCAAAACAATGAGCTCCAATTGTAGTTTAGCTGGCACATCATCAAGGTTACAATCTAACGGATTCTGGAACAGGAGAATGTCACTCTCAGTTCTGTCAAGAAATGAAAATCTCTCCAGAAAATGCTTTTTCAAGTCACGAATAATTTTTTTCGGAAAATCGCGGTTGACATCTTCGGCGATTGTAGCGCAAAACTCTTTGAAACTGTGAAAATGAGAAAAGTTTTATCCTTCCAGTTGTGCTTCAAACAATGACAGCTTTCTCCGAAATCCTTTGATGATTCTGCAGAGATCACAGACGATGTTAGTCTTTCCCTGAAGTTTCAATTTCAGTTTATTCATGCGGGATGTAATATCAACCAAAAAATGACAACTTTGTGACAGCCAGGTAGGATCTGACAGCTGTGGATCAGCTCTATCTTTTTCAGTGACGAAAATATCTATTTCGTTTCGGAGCTTGTAAAACCAAAACAGGACTTTACCGCAGCTGAGCCACCTCACTGATGTGCGATAAGGCAAGTCACAGAAGAATTCAGAATCAATTTCTTCAAGAAAATCATGGAACTGGCGGTAACTGAGTGCTTGTTTCCGAATGAAGTTCACAGAAAAAACGACTGGATTCAGTCTTTCCCACAGATTGCTCGCCGATATATGATGCAGTGTGTGAACAGAGCGCCCGGAAGTTGCAAATCTTCCAACTAAGTCCCGGTCTTCCCCATCCAACCTTTCCTCACTCCAGTCATATATTATCCTCCATCAACTGTAAAACCTCGAAGCTGATTCCATTGAAAGTTATAGGCTTGCAAAACCTTTTGAACTTCCATGACAATGTCTTTTCCAGTTGTTGTTCCATGCATGCTGCAAACGGATGCCAACTCTTCCGTTATCTGAAAGTCCAAATTAATACCACGAATGAACACGAGAAGTTGTGACGTACTCGAAAAATCGGTAGACTCATCCAGCGCCAAAGAATACCACAAAAAATCCTAGTGTTGTCGCGTATCTATAGAACTATGTTCTTTCCAAGTTCTACTGTTCTTCGCAAAACTGAACTTGGCGAAAGGCTGATAGTTCCAAACAAATCGGCTTTCTGAGGACACAAGACATTTGCTGCTTCCATCATGTACTCTTTGATGAAGTTGCCATCAGTAAACGGTTTTCCTCCTTCTGCCATCTTATGCACTATTTTATAACTTGTACGAATGACAGATTCATTCTCATCAAACTTTCTCATGAAGAGATCTCTTTGTGTTTCTAAACCACGTTTCATGGACTCATATTTCTCAGAGCGTAGCTTTCCAGAAAACTGTGAATATGTTGATGGATGTTTTGTTTCGTAGTGACACTGAAGATTGTACTCTTTCAAAACGGCAACACTTTCGCTGCATTTTACGCAACTGGTTTTCTGGTTCTTTGACTCCACAAAGAAGTACTTTACTCCCCATTCTTCTTTGAAAACGCGACACTCGGCGTTCACTTTATGTTTCTTGGTAGCCATAATGAAGGGTGAAGTACACGGGATCTGAAAATGAAAAAGACATTGAATTAGAAACATAATTAAAATCCTATTGAAACACATGAAAAGCAGAGGACTAAGGGTCACTGGTGAATCTACGGCTCACCAAAGGTACATATAAAGTTTATAGGTACCTTTGGTAATAGAATATATCACATAATAAGGTTTGCAAAATATATAAATAGGGCCGACCTAAATAAGCAGCCTAGAGCAGAGTTTTTCAACCGGGTTTCCGCGAGTGGAAGCCAGGGGTTTCACCAAAACAGACCGAAAACGCCTAAATGCAACATTTCTACCCATCTGGTTTATTACGTAAAGTAGGACAGACACTTGGATCATCGCACAGAGTTCCCTGAGAAACGTAAACATTTGCGTAAGGATCTGCTCCAGCAGAAAGGTTGAAAAATACTGGCCTAGAGACCAGCTTGATTAACACCTTGACAGAGGAATTCTTCTGAGCTGGGGATAATATTTTCGTAATAACACGAGGCTTCTATGACATTTTTATGCTATGTGTGCTACTTTATTGTCTCTATTTACTCTTCTAGTTCACTTACTTATCAGTGTCAAACAAAGAAATCCTTGTTACATACCTATAAAATGGATCACTGGCAAAAAGAAGTAAATATTTCTTGAGCATTGGACCTCTGTTGACAGCCGGACGCATTTGGGGAAGGGAAAGATGCGTGTATGTGTATGTGTGTGTTGCCGTGGAAACCATGGTGACGTCAGATGGTAGGCTGTGCTACCACGAGCCGGGGAAAGACTTGGGTTGGCGCGAAATAAGTAAACATTAAAATAAACATGAAAATCTAGATACAATAATTTATAATTGAAAATAGTAAATTCAAGACACATAGCCGCCAGGAGGTCTCCAAACGTGTGAAGATCTCCTATTATTCTAAACATAATATTTACATTTAAATTGTATCACAACCTCTCGTCTTCCATACGTCATATCAAGCAAGTTCGAGTACCGTCGGTGGGCCGGATGAAATGACGTCGCGGGCCGGATCCCGCCCGCGGGCCGTAGTTTGGTGACCCCTGACCTAGACGAAGTAGAGCCGCATTACGAGACAAAGGGGCGCCTCTGCATCAGGCAAGCAATTTTATAATATACTAGCTGACCCGGCCCGGCTTCGCCCAGGCCCTGGAGGGGATCTATCTATCTATCAGTCTGTCTGTCTGCTTGTTTGTCTGTCTGTCTGGCTGACCCGGCCCGGCTTCACCCAGTCCCTGGTGGGGAGCATCTCATTTAATTCATATAAGTAGTCATATAAGCTCTCCCGTTCCCGACTATCTGTCTGTCTGTCTATCTGTCTGTCTGTCTGTCTGACCGGGCCCGGCTTCACCCAGTCCCTGGTCGGGAGCATCTCATTTAATTCATATACGTAGTCATATAAGCTCTCCCGTTCCCGACTATCTGTTTGTCTGTCTATCTGTCTGTCTGTCTGTCTGTCCCGGCCCGGCTTCACCCAGTCCCTGGTGGGGAGCATCTAATTTGTAATTTGTAATTTGTAATTTGCATCTAATTCATACGTAGTCATATAAGCTCTCCCGTTCCCGACTGTCTGTCTGTCTATCTGTCTGTCTGACCTGGCCCGGCTTCACCCAGTCCCTGGTGGGGAGCATCTAATTTGTAATTTGTAATTTGCATCTAATTCATACGTAGTCATATAAGCTCTCCCGTTCCCGACTGTCTGTCTGTCTATCTGTCTGTCTGACCCGGCCCGGCTTCACCCAGTCCCTGGTTGGGAGCATGTCATTTAATTCATATAAGTAGTCAAATAAGCTTCCGTTCCCGACTATCTGTCTATCTATCTGACCCGGTGTGGTTTCGCCCAGCTCCTGGCGCACAGTAACTTAAAAGAATGTCCTTCCACACACCATTCAATGAAAACTGTAGAAAAAGATGGGTTACAATGTTATGCATTATGCATTATTTTTATGAAAACTTTGAAAATGCCTTAAAGATTATATCATTATTTATTATAACTCATATGCCTGAAAATAACTATAGACAAAGAGTTTAACAATAGTGCAAGTAAGTCCAACAATACGACTATAAAGTATATAGAAATGTTATTAAAAGTTATGCCCCTTGAAATAACCTTTCTAGAGTGAAGTCCCCCTGCTATATAGACATTATATAATGAAAATGGAAAAGTAAATGTTATTAAATAAGTAGAAGATTTTACATTAAGAAACTATTATAGTCGGTTTCACGGGAATGAAAGGAAGACGTGTAGAAAATTTCATCTCAATCGGATGTACCATTATCGAACGCATCCAATACATAAATACCCACAAACATACACTCTGTTTTATAGATATAGATATGAAGCCTTAGTTTCGCTCCTACGCTTTACACTCACAGCAGGGCCACATATGCACTAGATCACCTTACTCCTTCAGAGATAGACTACAGGAACTCCTTCACACACACGTATTTCGACCAGCCACGGCATCTATGAATCGCCAGACGGCATGTTCTGGTGATCGTTCATCCTGATATGATCGCGTAAGTGCTGAGGTCGGATGACCATGCTGAGCGATTGTCTTGGCTTGACGGCCAGGGGCCATTAGTACCAGACTCCACACTCACACGCACTAGTGGTAGCTTGACAGCGAGATGTGACGAGGGTCTCTGGTCGATGCTTGACACTCAGAGGAAAGGCTAGACGGACAAGTTGGAACTCTTCGCTGGCTGCTGAGGATGGGGACGGAGCGCTTATGGGAATGTCCCGAATGCTGTGATGTCGGTTCCTAAATCAATCAATCAATCAATCAATCAGACACATGGAAAAGATCAACATTACCAATAAGCAATAAAAAGTCGTTAGTACTGTCCTACAAGGACAGCAGGTCGACCCAAAAGGGCAATGGTCAACTTAACAGGACAGTAGTCACTTTTACATTCACGAAGAAACCTGTAGACAGTACTTCGAGATCCTACCCTCAACTGCACGTTTTCAACGAGTAAGAGTTGAAACATGTAAGAGTTGCCATGCCGATAAGCGTGGGCGGTCAGGGTTCGCCATCTCACAAGATCATCAGTCTCTTCGATCAGGTCCGTATTCTTGTCCCGATTATGACATATGGCCAAGCCATTCAAGTATTTATCAATATGCCTTCCCAGTGCAGGATTTACGTATAAGCTACACAAGCTATAGCTTGGGGCCCCCAAGAAAGTGGGGGGCCCAAAAAAATATTGTCCGAGTGAGCAATTTGTCACTGGCATAGAACATCTGGACTTATAAAGGGCCCCATATTTCAAATTAGCTTAGGGCCTTATCAAGTTTAAATCCGGCCCTGTGCCTTCCCTTTCTACTGTTTTCATCAATCTTGCCAGCGTTCATTAAGCTTTCCCGTTCATTTATCCTCATAATGTGCCAATACATTTTTGTAAACAATATAAAATAACACAAAGTAATGCAGATTTACAGAAGAGAATTACGAAAAATACAGAACTTTGCGGCCACTAAATGTCATCTGCAAACAAATATATACACAAAACACAACATGTAATCACGGAGAAGACCCTCCAATGACTACACAGGCATAAGAACGGGATGAGAAGAATAAAGAGATGAAAAAAAATTAGAGAAATGAAGAGAAAAGGAAACTTTGAGGTGGGGGGAGGGGGAGGGGGGGGGGGAGGAAATTGTGCTACTTATCTCAGAGTTCCAGGATGTGATACAATAAATGTTTAACCGTTTACGCCTTATTTCTCGAATCAGTTTACTGTTTTAAATGTGTTTCTTGAAGGGCTGTTTCGTGCGTTTTTCTGTCCGTACCACATTATCACTGTCATTAGATGTTTTCAGCTTGTCTGCTTATTGTCCACGCTTCACATTCTTACAACAGTATAGGTTCTATAAAGTACTCTGACAATCGTGTTCTCATTGCAGCTTTTTATTGGTCAGTATGTTTTCCATCTTTCAAAAGGCTACTGCTGCCATATGGATTATATTTGTAATCTCTACAGCCGTTATGATTTCCGAGATAGCTGTACCGATTCAAGTGTGATATTCCCTTGCATATGCTATTCATGGCGGCGCACTTTAGCGTGTCCACCTGCTTCACATATCCAAGACAAGTCCAACCGTTTCACACATCCAAGGTGTCCATTTGTTTCACACATCCATGGTGTCCGTCTGTTTCACACATCCATGGTGTCCGTCTGTTTCACACATCCATGGTGTCCGTCTGTTTCACACATCCATGCCAAGTCCAGCTGCTGATAGTCCTCTGGGTGTCTGCTAACCCATGCAGCCATTTCTTTCTCTCTGTCGACCTGTCTCTAACACAGTCTTTCCGGTTGTCACAGTATTCTCCAGTTAATTTCTTCACATATCTTGTAATACCTTTATATAAGTAACAATATGCGTTCGTGAATGTGCTTCTTTTAGCACTTGATCTACTTGAATCCGGCTCCTTGGGGGAGGGGTTACGGACACAGTTCGTAAACCCGCATACCGCGTTCGAAAAACAACTGTAGGCGATTTGGCAGCAGATCATCTGTTTTTATAAAATGGTATGGATGTCGGTCGTTCAGAAAGCAATGGCAGACTACTGAACGTAAAAATACCCAGAAATCACGAATGGTCAGTAAATGCTGGGGTTGACTGCTACGTCCTGTAAAGAATATGCAACTAACTTTTTGAAGTGGAGATCTACGTGGCCTGGCCGCTGAATTTAATGCGTGTAAACTTCCGGTGTGCTGACGGCGCGGTATGAGGTTCAGTCCCTACACCGGTCTGGTGGACTACAACTTTGACTTCTTGTTCGGAAATGGAAATCAAACTAGTGAACGTAACATTGCAAAGAAAGTCAGCTTCGGTTTGGAGTTGACCGCAAGTTCTTGCAAAGGACAAGCAACATTTCTAAGGGAATTGATCATTTATCTTCGTAAAGGATTATGGCATGTTCAGCCTGGGTGATAGTGGAACATAATAACCAGACCCGAGTCACACACACGCTCGTTAAACAACTGTCGTGGTCATGGAGAGGCATGTTTGACTGTATTAATCGTTATCTGTGACACATGTTCACGTCTGTCCAGTGACTTCACAGTTGAACGGTTCGCACCATGCTGGACGCCGGCGTCTGTGCTGTGGAGGTTTGTGAGCAGTGTCACAATCCCTCGATATACCGGGTCGACGGTTCAAAATCAGCTGCAGATCATTTGGGAGCAGACTGCTTTGCGTTCATTTCGTAGGTATGAGCTTTGCAGTTCAGAGGGCAAGGGAAAACTGAAACATAGTTAGTTGCATAACCTTTACAGGGCGTTTGCCGTCAACACATTAATTATTTGCTGTTATTGATGTCTTGGCAATTTATGTTCAGTAGTTTGTCGTTGCCCTCTGAACGACTGGCACTCATACCATTTCGTTTAATAAAAAAAGCGCAACGCGGTCTGCTGCCAAATCGCCGCGCAGCAGTGTTTCGAACGCGGATATGTGGGATCACAAACCGCATCCGAAACCACTTCGCTATGGAGACAGGCAATGGGAAACTAGTGAACGTAAATTGTCCAATAAATCACAAATAGCCAAACATTGATGGTTTGTATTGAGACGTAAACGACACGCAACTCACTGTTCTGAAAGAAGAGGGTAAAGAACTGTAATCTCAGAACATCACAGATGCTAATTGTTTTTACTGTTGCCCGTGTACCTACTAGCGGTTAGGTCACACGGCGAACTAACGTTGCTACAGTAGTGCTGCGTGCAGCTCCGTCCAAACCCTCCTCGTATCATTGATCTCTGTCTATAATCCTTGCCTATGGTTGTGTTTGGTGTCCCTCTATTCCGTATGTCCTGTGGGTATCAGACCAGGGACTTTCCCATCGTCAGTCAGAACAATTAGTTGTGTGTCCTTTACAGGACGTCACAATCAACCCTAGCACGTTTGCTGGGCAATTTTTAAGTGTGGTAGTTTATCATTACTTTCTGAACGACCGACGACTATATCATCGAAATCAACGCTAGGTGATTTGATTGCCATACCGTCTGCAGTTGCTTTCTAACCATCACCTCGGTATGTCGGGGAATTGTAAAACGCGTTCACTGACCCTATGTGACAGCGCCAACTTAGAACAGATAAATACATAATCCGGAGACAGCGCAATTAAGCGTGTGTACACTGCCAGGTTTACTAACGACAATATTCGTTCGTTCTTCTCAACAGACAATAATAACTTTTGAATTAACCTACCACGCTCCGGACGGTTCAGTGGGCCAGTGGCAGACAGGATGCTTCGAGAAGCTTCGCAGTGATGACCTACGGCGAGGCCTGAGCGTCGAGGAGCAGATGAACGAGCTGAACAAGCTGGAGGAGCACTCCCTCGAGTATATGGACAGGTAAGCAATCATTGGCTGTCGCGGAAGCACAGCACTCCTGCCTAAACTTACTCTTGCTGTCCGCCCGGAGGTATATGTTCGAATCCCTATCGAGATGGGGATGTTATGTTTTTAATTCATTCACCTGGACTTCCGGGTCAAATCAGCTTAAAATGGGTACCGGGAAATGTTCTAGGAAGTAAAGGTAGCTTGTGGGATACTGACCACATCAGCCACCCAGTGCTGATTGGGCTATAAAGTATGCGGCTTGCAGTCTATACCCAACACGCCTCTAGGCCTGGACAAGAGAGGTTTACTTAACTTTTTAATTACTAATTAGCAGCTTACCCAATAACGCAAGTGTTTACAGTATGTGATGTGAGACTACCTTTACGCTGAATTAAACATAGACGCCATACATTTAAATAAGTTGCCGATCATTAAGGGAATGTTAAGGGAATAAATAGCATTAATATATACGGATGATACAGTATTGATTGCAGACAATGAGTAAGATCTGCAGCATTTAGAGGATGCGGTTGTTGCACACATTGAACAGCTACGGTTATAATTGACACAGATTATGGTCGTCACTAGGACGAAAGAAACTCACAAGTAAATGGGAATATTCTTCAACAAGTGAATCGGTACAATTATCTCAGAACAGTCATAACATCTGATGGGAGATGCCTTGTAGAGATTAGAACAAGAATTGCCATGGTGAAAGTAACCTTTTGCGAGATGAAAAACACAATGACCAATAAAAAGATGTAAATTGCAACGAGATAAAGAGTGTTGGGGTGCTACATAGAACCTGTACTTCTGTATGGATGTGAAGCGCGGATAATGAGCAGACAAGCTGAAAAACATCTGATGGTCGTGGAAATGTAGTTTCTGATGAAAATGCAAAGAATACCATGGACAGGCAGAAAAATCAATCACAAGGTCCTACGAGAAATAAATAAAAATTGTACACTAGTTAGAGAAATCAGACGTAGACAGTAGCGAACGAAAGAAGAAGAAAGACATAGACAGTCACAATGTTTGGTCACGTTATGGGAAGAAATAGATTGGAGAACTTGGTGACAACTGGAAAGATCTAATGGAAGAGAACAAGGGGAAGGCAGAGAAGTAAATACCTGGATAGCTTGGCCACGTGGCATGGTAGAGACAATAACACTGAGCTGATCAACGACTCTGGTGATCGAGTGAGATGGCGAAACATGACCTCCCACACTTATCGGCATGGTACATGATGTAGTTGGGAATACATTACTTTGAGTACCTTTATCCATACTTACAGGTAGCAGTGATTTCATGGTAGACGTTGCCTCTGGAGTGTAACTGTGAGACCGTCACGTATACTGAGTTGAGCATTATGAGGGGATACGACCAGTTCATTTCCTTCCTAGAAAAGAAAACAAAATTCAAGAACAGACACGACCCACTGTGTTGGAAGCAAGTGCTCTAACCGTGGTTCTATCACCATTCTCACAGCCGAGCGATAACTTAGCGAGATTACATTATCTTCACACGCACTTCTTCATCTTGGGGTGTTTGTTCTGAAGCACACATTGCCAGTTAGGACTCTCTAAACTTCGCTGTCAAACGACGTTAATGTTGTTTATATTATTATTTTTAACCAAATATTTCAGCTTTCTATACATATCTTTCACTGTCTTCCTTTCCTTCTCATGCCTAACATTTTTCCTCGCTTTAGACTATTTTCTCTATTCCATCCTGTTGATATGCCACATTAATATTCCCGATTATTTACCTTGTTGTTCTGCTCTGCGATCTGTTAACACTTGCGGTCGCGAAGACCTCAACGTCTTTACCCCCCTCTGTCCTTGATATTTCCATAGATACCTTCCAGAAACCAGGCCATCTCTTCCATCAGTCACTACTCTATTATTCATGGATTGGAGCAAATTTTTGTGGGCGAAACAGAAAGACCTAATGCTTTTGTGTGTGCTGTGGTCTCGGCTTGTTTCACAGAACAGACGAGATAGTGGTAACCGGCTCTAGCTGAAGAAACTTGCGTAATTCGACGCTAAAGCACAGAGACATCCTTCACTCAAGTCTCCGTTGTTGGTGGGTGTTAGAGAAGTAATAAGTATACAGCAATGGTATTTTCAGTGTGACTTATATGCACAAAATATATATCTTGATGTACTTTGTAACTACATGGGTAATCTTTATTTCAGTCTTCCACACAATTAAAAATTTTACTCTTTCACACAATCAGTCATTTCACCCTCCAGTGGCCCTTCAACACAATTGAACATTTAATTCTTCCACACAATCGATCATTTCACTCTTCCACACAATCATGTCACCCTTCCTTCGACAGAGCTGTTGACTTGCTGTCCCATTCTAGCGCCATCACCAGATCTGGAAAGGATTCCACGTCCAGTACGATCTCCTTGTCCTCAAGCAAGTCGAACAAAAGGTAAGCCAGAGCTGCATCCACACAATCTTAATGTCAGTTCATTTTCTTCTGTTTTCTTTTCTCTTCCCACCCTTTGTCCCCATAGGGGCATGAGCCTCAACCAACTCAGTTAAATCCCATGCGGCTCCTCCGTTGTCCTCCCCATAATATTCATGTTTGTTCTACTTCACTTCTCCCTGTGTTTTAGGTCTTCCTCTATTTCTTTTGCTGTGTGCATTCTAGACAAAGGACTTTCTAGTTGCACAATTCTCATGTTTTCTTACTGTATGTCCTAAGCAGCGTCAACGTCCTTTCCTTACCTCATGGTTTACTTATATGTGTCTAGTTCTGTCCATGAGCGATAGATTGGTGATATACTTCTCTACATGAGTAATACATTGATGGTATAGTTCTCACCATAAGCTCTACATTCGTGATTTTTTGCATACCATTTTATTCCTTCCATTCTGCGCAAGACCAATTAGTAAATGTTTGTAATCGTGTCAGTTAATGTTGCTGGAGGGTTATTTCTATTGCCATCTTCACTTTGAAGTGTAGTTCCATCTGTTACATCGACACATAAAACAGACCATGTAATTGTGTTACTGTTCTGCCGTACCTGTTATTGCCTTCACTGTTGACTGCTTTCTAAGAGAAACAATTTCAAGGGATGAGCTGGGTTGTCAGGTTGGATGTCTCGACGACATCATATTGCCTACGTTTTTCAGAAACTGGAGATTACAGTTATCTCTATCCCGTGTCTTCTGTATATCACAGCTATCTCTTGCCATTATCTTCTATGTATTACAGCTATCTCTTGTCTGTATCTTCTTTATTACAGCTATATATTTCCTTTATCTTCTATGTATTACATTTATCTCTTGCCTTTATCTTCTATGTATTACATTTATCTCTTGCCTTTATCTTCTATGTATTACAACTATCTCTTCCGTGTGTCTTCTGTTTATTACATTTATCTCTTGCCTTTATCTTATATGTATTATATTTATCTCATGCCTTTATCTTATATGTATTGCATGTATCTCTTGCATTTATCTTCTATGTATTGCATGTATCTCTTGCCTTTATCTTCTATGTATTATATTGATCTCATGCCTTTATCTTCTATGTATTACATGTAACTCTTGCATTTAGCTTCTATGTATTACATGTATCTCTTGCCATTATCTTCTATGTATTACAGCTATCTCTTGTCTGTATCTTCTTTATTACAGCTATATACTTCCTTTATCTTCTATGTATTACATTTATCTGAAGCCTTTATCTTCTATGTATTACATTTATCTCTTGCCTTTATCTTCTATGTATTACAACTATCTCTTCCGTGTGTCTTCTGTTTATTACATTTATCTCTTGCCTTTATCTTATATGTATTATATTTATCTCATGCCTTTATCTTATATGTATTGCATGTATCTCTTGCATTTATCTTCTATGTATTACATGTAACTCTTGCATTTATCTTCTATGTGTTACATGTATCTCTTGCCTTTATCTTCTATGTATTATATTGATCTCATGCCTTTATCTTCTATGTATTACATGTAACTCTTGCATTTATCTTCTATGTATTACATGTATCTCTTGCCTTTATCTTCTGTGTGTTACAGTTATCTATTGCCTTTATCTTCTGTACGTTATATCTATCTCTTGCCTGGTGTCTTCTGTATATTACAGCTATCTCTTGCCCATATCTTCTATGTATTAGAGCTATCTTTTGCCTGTTCTAACATCAGTTAATGTGTTTGTATAAATGATTTGTACTAACCTAAACTGTTCATCTGTCCCTTGAAAAGCCTTTATCTAGTCGGGGAATAGTACATGAACACGTTTTTTGTTTAACTTTTTTTATGACATAGGAAACACCACGGGCCCATTTCACGTCCGGTGGGCGGGTTAGCATAGTTGATACGGAGCTACGTTGATAGTGTCAGGAGCGCGGTCGGACGAGTGTTTGACGCCAGCGTTTGTCTTCTTGCAATGAGGGAAACACTGGCCACTTAACCCCTCCGGGTGTCCAGGCCTACACAACGTGACCACCCTATCACATCACAGACCCATTCTGCTTTGTGACATTTTTCCCCCTTAGCTGTTGAACCAGCCCTAGCCCACCAGAAATGTCACATTCTGTTCAATGCAAGACAGTTGCAGCAAACGATATAAAACACTACTTGTATTTTTCTTGATATCCAACATCTCAGCAGCCATTTTTTTAGCAAACTGAAGTTGATCCGCGTGAATTTTGCGACGAATTTTTCTCACATAAGAAGAGTGTTAAGAGCAGACGATATTATGTCAACAGACAAGAAACCATATTGATCACATTTTTCGTTCTATCAAGTACTTACTTCTTGTGGACCCTGGCATGCAGGTTAGTCTTGCAGCACGCTGTCATGGGTGATTTTCTCTGTGCTACAAGAAACAGCTCGTTTTGGTCAAGAATCACTGTCATTGCACATAGATGTCTTCATCAGGGCTCCAGTCTCTTCCATCAGTCAGGTCTTAGTCAGATATGACTGAGCTACCGTATGACAGTAGACGGTACTACCTGCTTTCTGTTAGCGCCGAATGTTGGACGGCGCTCACCAAACCCAACTCCCCACACTGTACCAACTGCGTTGGTTGGAGGAAAGCAATTGGGAGGGTACAGGCCTTAATCTAGTGCGAGGAAATGTAACCTAAAGACTAAATGTCATGGTAGGACAGACCAGGCACTAAACCTTGGTTGCCAACTAGCCCAGGCTCGAAGCTCCGACACGCGGACAGTCAGAGCATTGCTTTGCTGATGCGGCAGTTTCTACAACTTGTCTTGCTCCAGACGTATTGGTGTTACCTTTCCTCTGGAGTAAACTAGACAGGCCGAGAGAAAGAGAGAGAGAGAGAGAGAGAGAGAGAGAGAGAGAGAGAGAAGAGAGAGAGAGAGAGAGAGAGAGAGAGAGAGAGAGAGAGAGAGAGAGAGAGAGAGAGATCATGCTGCATGTGCAACACATGGTCTCTACAATTCAGATCAAGCTTTGACCTATATAGAGGTATAACTCCATCCCTGGTCCCCGTCATGGGTTGTAGTTATCATATCAAGATGGTAAGGTGCCAGTAAAACAAATCTCCAGTCTCCTCCCATAGACCACATAAGGAGAATTTTAGCACAGTGCATGATCTCAAGAGCATCGGCCAGGATACGAATCAGTCCCAGAATCACTCATGCTATAAATATTTTAAGGGTAGGTTTTCTTACTTGGAACCTATATACACGATCATTCACTTAGGGGTCAGCTTTGCTAAATAGATCAGAGCTCTTGTTCTTATACATCCAGTACGCTGTTGAGGTAGCGGGTTCAACCTCTATACCGGTCAGTTGGACTAAACTGTTGACTTCTCGTCCTTGTCTTGAGGACGTAAATTACACGTTCCTCTGAAGTCCCAGTGGGTTCGCCTGATGGCAAGGGACACAGGTAATAATAGGGAAAGCTAATCCACATGCAACATTCAGTCTAGTGCTACTAGAAATGGACTACGCTCGAGTTCAAAGCGAGCGAGCGCAAACAATGAAAGATGAAGATTATTCTCTGCCGTACCGCTGTGTCATTCTAGGTGTCATTGTAGGTGTCATTCTAGGTGTCATTCTAGGTGTCATTCTAGGTGTCATTCTAGGTGAGAGAAACGTTCTGAAGAGCTATATGGAGCCAATTCTGTTGTACGGAAGCCAATCATGGACAGTTAGAGGACAAGTGAGAAAAATGTGGAAGCCACGGAGATGTGCTTGTAAAGAATACGACGAGAACACATTTGACGAATACAAAAATAAAGAAATCAAGATATCTGAAAATAAATTGACTCAGAAAGAGAACTGGATCATTTCATGTTGTTTGTACAGTTCACGGACTGACGAGAGCTGGAGTATGTTGTGACACGGCAAGTTGGAGGGAAGTGGAGGCGGGCGGGAGAAGGAGTAGGCTAACAGAAAGATGATGGACAGTCTGACATCATGGTATCGAGCAACATCAGTATTAGAAATGTTTGGCAGTACAAGGGACAGGAGGTTGGGGATATCTCTGATCACCAGTGACATTTTGTGTTGACTATAGAAAGCTTTTGTAACAGAATATCTTCTTTCTTGGACATCCGCACACACACAATTTATTGAGAACATAAGGGTTATAGCAGCGGCCAAGCGCTGACTACACCCCTTTCAAGACAAAGTATTTGGTTTAGCAAAAATCTTATATATAAATTAGGATGTGCGTATCTCTGTATGTATTTATGTATCTCTGTCTGTATGTATGTCCTTTATGCGCTCGCGAACGGCCCATCCGATTGAGATGAAATTTTCTACACGCCTTCCTTTCATTCCAGAGATGCCAACTGTCGTAGTTTTTTTTTCTTCTTCCTCCTCCTCCCTCCTCCCTCCTCCCCCTCCCAAAATACGTACGTCCAGGAAATGGTCTTCTACATAGACACTTCTCTCTGAGGTCCGCGATAACATATTAACCTGGTGGGATGGCAATCAATCATCCTACTACCTCCTCCCTCCTCCTCCCTTCTCCCTCTTCCTCCCTCCGCCTCCTCCCTCCTCCCACTCTCTACTCCTCCTTCCTCCTCCCTCCTCCTCCTCCCTCTTCCTCCCTCTTCCTGCTCCCTCCGCCTCCTCCCTCCGCCTACTCTCTCCTCCTCCTCCCTCCTCCTCCCTCTCCATCCTCCTACTCCCTTCTCCTCCTCCTCCTCCCTCCTCCTCCCTTTACCTCCTCCTCCTCCCTCCTCCCTTCTCCTCCTCTTCCTCCTCCCTTTCCTTCCTCCTCCTCCTCCCTCTACCTCCTCCTCCCCCTACCTCTTTCCTCCTACCTCCTCCTCCTCTTCCACCTCCCTTTCCTTCCTCCCCTCCTCATTCTCCCTCCTTCCTCTCCCTCCTTCCTCCTCCTCCTCCTCTCCCCTCCTCCTCCTCCCTCCTCCTCTCCCTCCTCCATCCTCCTCCTCCCTCTCCCTCCTCTTCCTCCTCCCTCTACCTCCTCCCTCCTCCTCCCTCTACCTCCTCCCTCCACCCTCCTCCTCTTCCTCCTCCCTCTCCCTCCTCCCTCTTCCTTCCTCCTCCTCCTCCCTCTACCTCCTCCCTCCTCATCCTCCCTCCTTCCTCTCCCTCCTTCCTCCTCCTCCTTCTCCCTCTGCCTCCTCCCTCCTCCTCTCCCCTCCTCCTCCTTCCTCCTCCCTCCTACTCCTCCCTCTTCCTCCTCCTCCCTCTTCCTCCCTCTCCCTCCTCCATCCTCCTCCTCCCTCTTCCTCCTCCCTCTTCCTCCTCCCTCCTCATCCTCCCTCTACCTCCTCCCTCCTCCTCCTTCCTCCACATCCCTCCTCCTCCTCTCCCCTCCTCCTCCTACCCTCTTCCTCTTCCCCTCCCCCTCCTCCCTCTACCTCCTCCTTCTTCCATCCTCCTCCTCCCTCTACCTCCTCCTCCCTCTTCCTCTTCCTCCTCCTCCTACCTCCTCACTTCTCCTCCTCTCTCCTCCTCCCTTTTCCTTTCTCCTACTCCTCCCTCTACCTCCTCCCTCCTCCTCCGTCCTCCACATCCCTCCTCTTCCTCCTCCCTCTACCTCCTCCCTCCTCATCATTCCTCCTCCTACTCCTCCCCCCTCCTTCTCCTCCCTCCTCCTTCTCCCTCCTCCTTCTACCTCTTCCTCTCTCCACCTCCTCTCTCCTCCTCATCCTCCTCCCTCTCCCTCCTCCTGCGTTCTCATCCTCCCTCCTCCTCCTTCTTCCTCCTCCCTCCTCCTCACCCTCCCTCCTCCTCTCTCCTCCTCTTCCCTCCCCTCCTCCTTCCTCTTCCTCCCTCCTCCTCCTCCTCCTGCGTTCTCATCCTCCCTCCTCCTCCTTCTTCCTCCTCCCTCCTCCTCCCTCTCCCTCCTCCTCTCTCCTCCTCTTCCCTCCCCCTCCTCCTTCCTCCTCCTCCCTCTTCCTCTTCCTCCCTCCTCCTCCCTCCTTCTCCATTCTTCTCCTCCTCTCCCCTCCTCCTCCTCCTACCCTCTTCCCCTTCTCCCTCTCCCTCCTCCTCCCTCTTCCTCCTTCTCCCTCTGCCTCCTTCCTCCTCCTCCTCCCTCCTCCTCCCTCCTCCTCCCTTCTCCTCTCTCCCTCCTTCTCCCTCTCCTCCTCCCTCCTCCTCCTCCCTCCTCCTCCTCCCTCCTCTTCTTCTCTCCTCCTCCCTCCTTCTCCCTCCTCCTCCTCCCTCTACCTCCTCTTCCCTCCTCCTCCTCCCCCTCCTCCTCCCTCCTCCTCCTCCCTCCTCCTCCCTCTTCCTCCCTCTTTCTCCTCCTCCCTCTTCCCTCCTCCTCCTGATCCCTCCTCCTCCTCCCTCTTCCTCCTCCTTCTTCCCTCCCCCTCCTCCTTCCTCCTCCTCCCTCTTCTTCTTCCTCCCTCCTCCTCCCTCCTTCTCCATTCTTCTCCTCCTCCTCCTACCCTCTTCCTCTTCCCCTCCTCCCTCTCCCTCCTCCATCCTCCTCCCTCTTCCTCCTCCTCCTCCCTCTTCCTCCTCCCTCTCCCTCCTCCCTCTTCCTGCTCCCTCTTCCTCCCTCCTCCTCCTTCCTCCTTCTCCCTCTGCCTCCTCCCTCCTCCTCCTCCCTCCTCCTCCCTTCTCCTCTCTCCCTCCTTCTCCCTCTCCTCCTCCCTCCTCCTCCTCCTCCTCCCTCCTCTTCTTCTCTCCTCCTCCCTCCTCCTCCCTCCTTCTCCCTCCTCCTCCTCCCTCTACCTCCTCCTCCCTCCTCCTCCCTCTACCTCCTCCTCCCTTCACATTCCTCCTCCTCCCTCTTTCTCCTCCTCCCTCTCCTCCTCCTGCTCCCTCCTCCTCCCTCATCCTCCCTCCTCCTCCTCCCTCCTCCTCCTAATCCCTCCTCCTCCCTCCTATTCCTCCCTACTCCTCCTGTCTCCGCCCTCCTCCTCCCTCCTCCACCTCCCTCTTCCTCCTCCCTCCTCCATTTACTCAAGACAGACAGACAGTCAGACAGATAGTCGGGAACGGGATCTTATATGACTACTTATATGATTTAAATGAGATGCTCTCCACCATGGGCTGGACTGGGTCAGACAGACAGACAGATAGATAGATAGACAGACAGACAGACAGTCGGGAACGGGAACTTATATGACTACTTATATGAATTAAATGACATGCTCCCCATCAGGGTCTGGGCGAAGACGGGCTGGGTCAGACAGACAGACAGACAGACAGTCAGACAGACAGATAGTCGGTAACGGGAACGAGAACTTATATGACTACTTATATGAATTAAATGAGATGCTCCCCACCAGGGTCTGGGCGAAGCCGGGCAGGGTCAGCTAGTATCTTATATATAAAATTCGTATGAAATGTGTAATATACAACGCTTTTGCTGAAAAACTGCTTCTGGCCTATCCAGTACCCAGCAGACAGAGATGTAACGTTTCTGGCACCTGTGTTCCAGACTTCAATATTTCCATATTAAGTAACTTGAGTTGTACTTCCTCATCAGCAGCTGCTTGGACAATGAAGTCGTATCCTTTAACAGAACAGAGCATTTATAAATGAGAAGATTACCTCGCTTACCAGAAGCATCCACTTTGAAAGTCCCTGCTTCCTAAAGGGCTTGGTAGTTACCTGCCTGTTGAATGACAGCTGGGCCAATATTGATGTGCTGGTGTACTGATAGGGAAGAGACAGGGAGAGTTTGGCTGCAGACTTACAGACGGCAGTAAACAGGGTGGCAGAGTGGTGCAGGGAAGCAGGAGCCGTTATAAACCCAGACAAGGCACCGGTTATGTGATACTCCGTTGTTAACAGGATTGTGAAGGCAGATATCCTATGTATTATATTTAATGGATGTCCCTTAGTAGAGAGAGTGAAATGAAGTACTAGGGAATCACCTTTGATAGGTGTATGTCTTTTAAGGATCATGTGGTGGTGAAGGCTGGTATGGGACAATGCTTTGAGGGTGATGGGTGCAACCGAGGTAGATCAGAGGATGTTTTACAGGTTCCTTCAGCAGTTAATAATTTCTGTCATTGAGTATGGACTTAGACTTCTAACAGTATCAAAGAGCTAGCTTGAAAGGTTGGAGCGTATACAGAATGCGACCATGTGGGTGATCCTGGGGTGCACAAAGGACACACCAATTATATGCATGAGGCTTTTCCTGGCACTACCAATAATGACGGACAGGTATAGGGTCCTTCAAGCCAAATGTTACCTGAGAGTTGCTGCAGATAGGGATCACTCCCTGCATGGGGCGATGGATTTGCTCAAGGGTCGTAGACTGATACGAGGCTGATCCTGAGTGGCACAGGCAGAACTATCTATACACCAGGTCTGTGATCTAGAAACCATCAATCGTGAAAAAGAGTGGGTTGAAGTACCGGAATTCATGTCGGACTGGCACTATGTAATAGTAAAACTGGGTCTTGAGTGCAGAGAATAGGCCTCAGGCCGCACAAACTTTGAGGTGCAACAACTGATCCAGAGCAACACACATGAAGGTGATATAGTGATCTACACCAATGGGTCAGTGGTGAGACACAGACGGAGTGGCTGGGGTTTCATCGCGAAGGCTAATGGACGAAGCTTTGAAACGTCGTGTTCACTCGCTTTGACAGTCCATACACGCACTACTACTTCTAGTGCGTTGGACTGATTTTTGCGTGTGGATTAGCTTTCCCTATTACCGGCGTCCCTCGCCATCAGGCGAAGCCACTCCGACTTCAGAGATACATGCAATTTAGCTACCCAAGACAAGGACGAACAGTTACATTTTTTTCTAACTGTCCGGTAAAGGGATTGAACCCACAACTTCGGCATCAGCACACCGAAAGTTTAAGAGCGAGCGCTTTTATCTAACTCCGAAATGGGTTTTGATTTCCCTTCCAATGTCTGCTCTCATGACCAGACTACAGTGATGCCTATTTCCGATGTCTGCTCTCATGATCAGACTGCAGTGATGCCTGTTTCCGATGTCTCCCTTTTATAACCATACTGCAGTGGTGCCTGCTTCAAGAGCCACAACTTAGAGACGGAATTTTAGAGTTGAGGCTTTGGTTTGCTGAACTCGAAGTAGACAGTCAAGTCACGAATTGCTGACTGCGTGCATCGCCACTGCCGCACTGTTCTATTCCATCTTCAGCCATTGATACATTATAACTCGAAGGCACTTGAATTTCCTTTATGTTACATTAACCCAGTCATCGGTTACACTAGCCCACTCGATCATAGTAAGTGGTTACACCAACCCACTTGATCAGTCAGCTGCTAAACTAATCACTTGATCGCAGTCAGTGATTACACTAACCCACTTTATCACGGTCATTGGTTAATCTAACCCACTAGATCACAATCAATCATTACACTAACCCACTTGACCAGAGTAAGTGGTTACACTAACCCACTCAATCACAATCAATCATTACATTAACCCACACGGCCACAACATCCCAAAACATTCAATCGATTGAAGAATCAGTCACTCTAACAATCAGTGAAACAATCATCAACGATCATTTAATTAATCGGCCCGTCAAACAAGCAATCAATCAATGAAACAATCAGTCAAAAAGTTGTATTTGGTTTCTTGACAGATGTCATTGCTTTATGAATCTGTGGATTTGTCAACGTTCTCGAAAACCGACTAGTGTTTGTTGTTTTGGGTTTGATTGCATTGATGATTGGGATACATGGGGTTATCACATTTGAATGTGTACATGATATCACATTTAATTCCATGGACTTTCCTAAAATTCGATACCGTTCAATACAAGTATATGTGTACTCCGGGTCTTGATTTAATTCACGGTGAACGGTTTGTTCCAACGTTGATGTTTACGTCAATGACTTCTTGATGTTTGTTCAACAGTGGTTGTTCTATATGTTGTATGCAATCAATGTTCTCTAATACTATGTCAAATTTAAATGTGATCAAGTGGGAATGGACACCTATACATGGACATAGTTATCTTAAGGAGCGAATTGTTCTCCTCCTTGTGTCTGTGGTAAATTTCCTTGATCACCTGGCCTTTTAAGAAGGGTGAGTGAGAATGTCAACTCATCCCATCCGGGATCTCCTAAA
This sequence comes from Cepaea hortensis, assembly GCA_963921405.1. Classification (NCBI taxonomy): domain Eukaryota; kingdom Metazoa; phylum Mollusca; class Gastropoda; order Stylommatophora; family Helicidae; genus Cepaea; species Cepaea hortensis. Next base: position 54,554,989 of record OY992893.1, on the reverse strand, counting down.
CAACTTAGCAAATATTCTCATTTATTAATTATACATCCCACAGGCTTCCCCAGACAATTCTCAGAAACTTTAGAATGAGAAATATTAACGAAATCAGTCAACCAAGCTGCAGAAACAGCCATCTCAAAAATAAAGATAATAGAACGCAAGAAATGGATGACGGAAGACATCTTAAAACTCATGGAAATAAGAAGAAATAAAAATAACAAGGAAAAATATAAAGAGATTCGCAGGAAAATTAGGAAGCTATGCAAAGAGGCAAACATTGCTTGAGGAAAATTGCAAGAAAATGTAAAACCAAGACATTACCATGAATACCAAATTAATACACAAACGAATTAATGACATTACTATCAAAAGAACACACACATCAACGGGTTGCCTAAAAACCAAAGATAGCAAAATCATAATAGAAAAAGAGCAGATTTTAAATGTGTGGTCAGATTATGTGAAAGTTCCTTAATGATGATGCAAGAGAAAACAATATGATCATCGGAATAATAATGAAGAACCATCAATTTTGAAGATGGAAGTTCAGAATGCTCTTAACCATATGAAAACTGGCAAGGCCCCGGGTACAGATAACATCACAATAGAAATGATCAATACCTTAGTAGAATATGGAATAGACCAAGTCACCAGACTGCTGAACGCAATATATGATACTGGAGATATACCTCCTGAATTATGTAATTCTATATTTATTGCAATCCCGAAGAAATGATGAGCCTTGGAATGTGATCAACGTCGAACAATTAGTATAATGAGCCACATCACGAAGATTTTGCTGAGAATTATCATGCAAAAAGTTAGGAAGAAAATACAACCCGAAATAGGAGAAGAACAATGTGGGTTTGTAGAAGGCAAGTAAATGTTGTGTATATACGCTTTCCGGCATGGCACATGATTGATTGATTGATTGATACTGAGAACAGTAATTGAAAGTTCTGTAGAAGTAAACAAAGATCTATATCTTTGCTTTATTGACTATACAAAGGCTTTCGATAAGTGAGACATGTCGACATGATAAGGATGCTTGAAGATCAACAAATCGATACAAATCCATCCATCCCTCATGTGCCATGCCGATAAGCGTGGGCGGTCATGGTTTGCCATCTCACTCGATCAACAGAGTCGTGGATCAGCTCCGTGTTCCTGTCTCGACCATGCCACGTGGCCAAGCCATCCAGGTATTTACTTCTCGGTCTTTCCCTTGGTCTCTTCCCTTCGATCTTGCCAGTTGTCATCAAGTTCTCTAAGTCATTTCTTCTCATAACATGCCCAAATAATTATGACTGTCTACGTCTAATCACTCTAGTCAGTTTATGGTCTTCATTTGTTTCTTGAAGGACTTGTTCATTGTTTTTTTCTGTCTGTCCGTGGTATTCTTTGCATTTTCCTCAGAAACCACATTTCCCCAGCCATCAGATGTTTTTCAGCTTGACTGCTTATTTTCCACGCTTCACATCCATAACAAAAGTGCAGGTTCTATGTAGCACTTCAACACTCTTTTTCTTGTTTCCGGTTCTCCTTCAGGAGAGGCAGGTTCGAATCCTCGATAAGGTCTTAATTTTTTTATGTCCCTGGCAAAAGTCTAAAAATGTTCTCGGCGGCTGCACTAGCCAGGCGGTCTCAATTCCTCAGACTCAAGATCCCCCTGTCTACACGGCAAGGTATTATAGGCAGTAGGTGATGGTGACAGACAGATGGAAAAATCATATTTTACAAATTCTAGAACCTTCTTCTTTAATTTTTGTAACAAACAGGATGTTCATAACATCGATCTGTTTACAGCAAAACCCATATTGTCAGAGTCTAAAGTATTGCCAGCAGAGATGCAGGGACATCGTTACGCCCGCCAGGCGAATAGTCCCTAGCGGGGATGCTGTAACATCGTTACGCCCGCCAGGCGAGTATTAGTTACCTGCCTGCGAGGTTGCCGGCTGACGAGACAGCCAGCGGTCAGGCAAGGACAAAGCAGGACGCACGCAGGCCTCGTGAAGCCACTTCAGGTGGGCAGGCGCGTTGCGAGAAATAACCAGACAGCTCTGGGACTCGGACTCGACTGGACGTATGATGGGAGAAAGGCTTGTGTAGTTCTGTGGCCCGAAAGTCGAGTGCTTGTACATCTTGTGAGACTGATTGTAAGCTGTGGGTTGCTTGTAAGTGTATTGTTATAACTTATGTATTGTGATGATCATCTCTAGATCGTGATCTGTAAATAAATCCATCGAAACTTCGTGTCGTTGAGTCTCAAGTCAAATCACGTTGTATTTGTACTGTCTCACATGTGTTAGGTTAACGAGCCAGGTTTAAGACCCTGACATGTTAATTACTTAAACCACGTTCATTTTAAAGCCGGACGAATGCCACCACGTCCACACATGTCAGGGTCTTCTATTTCCCCCCATCTTGACTATACTTCCCCTTTCAGAATGTCCTTGGGGAGGGGGTGGGGAGGGGGTGGGGAGACCATATACAGCCTGCTTCTGTGATCCGCAATCTGACAGGTAGACTCCACTGGAGCAGCCTATTTCAAAGAATACCACCTGAAGACAGAGTCGTGTCTGGGTTGGCTCTGGTTCGATGACAGAGTCAAAGGCGAAAAATTGCCTGCAATCATCTATTTGCTTGCGTCATCGGTTTCTTATTCTAGAAGCGAATTAAAAGCATGGACACTGATCCGTTGCCAAACCATGAACAAGACCAACTCCAATCTAGCCACGTATAAGCCAATGTTTTCAGACGAAAACAATATTCTGTAAATCAATGCAACCAGCATCATTAAATGTGACTGAATCTTCTAGAGAAAGATATCGCTTTGGAAAATATCTTATGTGACTTAAATAGGTGTGGATGTGGGTCCTTGCCATTTCAGACTTTCCTGTTTGTGAGTTTATCTTTACCTTCTTCTGTTACAGACACTTGCTGCAATGACTCTCTCTCTCTCTCTCTCTCTCTCCCTCTCTCTCTCTCTCTCTCTCTCTCTCTCTCTCTCGTCTAGTTTTGCATTACAGATGGTTATTTTAAGCCCAGGCAGCCCAGTAGCTCATGTGTATCTTATAGCCCAATTGTACGATCTTCTGCCCTTTATATTTCAATTATCATTTCAAATCCTCAGGGCCAACATATTCAATATTTTAGAAAAGCTTCTAAAAACACATAAATTATACATGTTATATAGAATGTTCCTATGGTTACAGTTGATGGTCTGCTAGAAGCCAGCGTCAGATATTATAAACTGCATTCCTGCGTCTTTCCACAGCCCCGGAAGTAAAACTATGAGATCCGTGGCTAGGATAACCAACTTCATGCGACCCAAACATTCCACAAGAGAGATAGTGTACGACACGGTGGCCTTGGCCAGCCTAGATGAACTGAATATAGGTAACTAGTTAAATAAATGGTTTCCTAATTGTGTGAGGATATCACATTGTTGCTGTGTATTGTGTGTAGATATACCATTGTTGCTGTGTGGTTGTGTAAGAACATTGCATTAATGCTGTTTATTGTGTGAGTGCCATACCTTTTCTGTCGCTCGTTGTCCAAAAAGCATAGCAGATTCACAGAAGCAATCGAAGGAACTCGAGCAACCACAGGCGTCCTTGATAACCTTACTTTAATACATATGATTGCCACAGCAGACAGTATCAACAGTTCCCATATTGCTGGGAGGGCAGGTGGTTCATTATAAATGATGTCAATAATAATATAAATCTTGTCGCTGACTACAATTCGTGAATGTTCAGATTAAATAATCGGTTCCGTGGCCTGTCATTCCACGGCACTCAGGAATACTGCATAGCTAAAGACCACTCACTTACGTATCTTCTTAGTGGCTGGCGAGCAGTGACCTTGAGTTGACATTCTATGTTCGACTGAGAACAATTTTCGTGCAGTGTTGGTAACTGGCTTGACACAACTGTCCTTCGCAGGTTCTTGCTGTTAGATCGATGGCCATCGTTATATAGAACTCTGCGCTTTTACACGCCATTACAACCTCTATTCGCCATTGTAACAATTGCATAAGTCTTTCACAACTTATAATATGGAAAACACTTCCTCGCAGTAGAGAATCTTTCAAACGTTCCTCTCTCTGTCAACCCACTTACCTGACTACCTCTAGGTGTTTCTTTTCTCGTGAACTAGGTTGTTCCGGTAACGTGATACGCAAATTCCTGAGTGGTTTCCCTTAGTGATATTCATCATCATCATGTGCTCTGATCTGCCTTTACTTGCTTTATCATTGCGTGTCAGTTAACTGTTGTTACGTGAATTGTTCTCACTTTTCCCTTTACTGCACTTCCACTGTAAAGCTTCTGTTAACCCGTAAGCTTAGTGCTGTAGACCTTATATTTTTACATGGCAGTCCCCCCCCCCCCCCCGTTTTTGAAAATGGTGCAACCATTTTCATATTTTCATATTCTCTTCGGTTTCTTACTGCTATGACATGTGGCAATATTATCAGTTCTTAGTCATTTCATACATTCATTTTGTGTTCATATATTCCCACATGCATATTCTCTCTTTGTGATAATATGATGGTATGGTATTCTGTTAATCACTCCACAAAATCACTGACAAAAAATTATAATTTATGTCGGACACGCACTTGTATCTACTACCCTTGTAAACGTCGTGTAGCCACAGCCTATGGGAGGGCTGGGCTAACTAAACTATAGGTTTCAAAAGGTCCCGATGCCTCCCCATAGTAAGTTCCTCATTTGTCCTACAGGCAAGCATACCCAAACCTATCAAGGCCAATACGTCAGAATAAGGGCACGTGCGTGATTAACAGGTACCATTACCCTCTTTATTATTATTGGTTGTTGGGATGTGGAGTATTTCTCTCTTATGTATATGACGTTTATACCGCTATGTTTTCCAGCTTGTCATCCGAGGTTACCGTTTGACTTTAGTTTACCTCATTTATTTACAAGTGGGGTTGCTGCATGAGCCGTTGTCTACTTGTGGTTTACTTGTATTGTTTCTTCTTCTCAGATTGATTACTTCTTCTTCGTAATTGTGGTTGTTGTCTTTTCTTCTTCTAAACGCATGTTCGTTCTGTTGCCAAGATGGATGTGTGATGTCGATCTAATTATCAACACATTCGTGTATGCCAAAGTTTATACTACTTTGATACTCTACTATTATTATGGGTGGATGTTACCTCACCTCATGTTGTTCATTCCACATTGTGGTTCTATTTTATTGCTATGAACACCCTTATTGTTTCTTGTGAAATATTTCTCTCTGTCTAGGTGTTTCTTCATTTCCATGAAGTACGTTCTCTTGCTATTATTTGTTGGTGTTATGAAGAGATCCAGTGTTAAACTATCTAGTAGTAATACAAAATGAAAAATGCATGTACATTTGTGTTCCTCAAAGCTAATACCATGGAATACTCCAGTCGGAGAATATAGTTATGAGCACTTAATATTATTGAACTATCTGTGCTGATATGTCCAATACTATAAATTCAAAAAAATTATATTAAATTAAATTATCAATGTGACATATATAATATTATGTTTTACAATGGAATTATATTCTAACTTTATCATTCTCTTTGTCTTTTATTCTGTTAAGAGCTTGTAGTTGTACCTGATATTGTTGTAGTGTGTTATAATATGGTTAAATGTACACAGTGATGTTATGTGTGTTCTGTTGTTTGGAAAAACAAGTGATTATATTTTGAAAATTTGAGGTTGTTATCGGATGGAATGTTCTGCAAAGGATATGCTAACTGAATGAATGAATAGTGATATTGCCCTACTGTCCCATACATGAGATCCGATGTAGGAAAATCGGGATACGATAGATAATGAGAATAAATCAAGCAAATGATAACCCGATTTCTCTTGGTGAAACTTCACTTCGAGAGACGGAGTCGTACACCTTTTTAGAATGTATTGTAGGCAGAGATTGAGGGGGGGGGGGGGGGGGGGGGGCTCATATATAGATATTAGATAAGAATACAAAAGGCAAGAGGAGGTTTTATAGCACTAGGTAACTTGTGAAAGTAGCACGAAATTAAACTTAGCATCAAAGTTAGGATCAAGAGTCAATGGTGCGCCATGTTAGCTTCAACAGGATCAAAAGTCAATGGTGCGCCATGTCAGACTCAACAGAATCAAGGGTCAATGAATGGTGCGCCACGTCAGTTTCAGCAGGATTGAGAGTTAATGGTGCGCTATGTCAGCTTCAACAGGATCAAAAGTCAATGGTGCGCCACGTCAGTTTCAGCAGAATCGAGAGTCAATGGTGCGCCACGTCAGTTTCAGCAGAATCGAGAGTCAATGGTGCGCCACGTCAGTTTCAGCAGGATCGAGAGTCAATGGTGCGCCACGTCAGTTTCAGCAGGATCGAGAGTCAATGGTGCGCCATGTCAGCTTCAACAGGATCTATAGTATATGGTGCGCCATGTCAGCTTCAACAGGATCTATAGTATATGGTGCGCCATGTTAGGTTCAACACGATCTATAGTCTATGGTGCGCCATGTCAGCTTCAACAGGATCAAAAGTGAATGGTGCGCCATGTCAGCCTCAACAGAATCAAGGGTCAATGGTGCGCCATGTTAGCTTCAACAGAATAAATGATCAATGGTGCACCATGTCAGCTTCAGCAGGATCAAGAGTCAATGAATGGTGCGCCACGTCAGTTTCAGCAGGATCGAGAGTCAATGGTGCGTCATGTCATCTTCAACAGGATCTACAGTCAATAGTGCGCCATGTCAGCTTCAACAGGATCTATAGTCAATGGTGCGCCATGTCATCTTCAACATGATCTATAGTATATGGTGCGCCATGTCAGCTTCAACAGGATCTATAGTCTATGGTGCGCCATGTTAGCTTCAACACGATCTATAGTCTATGGTGCGCCATGCCAGCTTCAACAGGATCTATAGTCTATGGTGCGCCATGTTAGCTTCAACAGGATCTATAGTCTATGGTGCGCCATGCCAGCTTCAACAGGATCTATAGTCTATGGTGCGCCATGTTAGGTTCAACACGATCTATAGTCTATGGTGCGCCATGCCAGCTTCAACAGGATCTATAGTCTATGGTGCGCCATGCCAGCTTCAACAGGATCAAGAATAAATGGTGCGCCATGTCAGCTGAAAATGTTAAGAATATTGTTTTACAGTCTTGTTATTCGTTTGAAATGTTTTGTAATATGTTTATTTTAGCGACCTTATTTGTATGAGTATGTATCTTTGGTCGGGCTCCCTGGCCTAGGTGTTAGCGACTTTCTCCGTAATCCCGTATACTCTGGTGAGTAACGTGACGACGGCGAGAATCGATAGCTGTTCTAACCGCGTCGGTAACTTACGTGGTATGTGAGCCGGTCGCTTAGAAAGCAATGGCAAATACTGAAAATAATCTTGCCAAGAAATCAACAATCAGCTGAAAGATGCTGATGTTGACAGCGATGTCCTATAAAAGATATGCAAACATTTATTTATTTATGTATCTTTGGATTTAATTACTACTTTTGGATATAAATAGAGTTCCCTTGTGGTGGAATATTAATATATTCTACATTTTATCAACGAATTCACATTATCGTTTAGTATACGTCTTCGAAGACTATGATTCTCACACATGTAGCATCTGGAGAAAATGTAAGTGATGTGCATGCACTCAAGAAAAGTCTTGTGAATATGTGAGCATATGCACCTTGATCGCCTACGTCTATCGGCATGACACAAGATGATGATGATGATGATGATGATGATGATGATGATGATGATGATGATGATGAGGATGAGGATGAGGATGATGGTGGTGGTGGTGGTGGTGGTGGTGGTGGTGGTGGTGGTGGTGGTGGTGACGGTGGTGGTGGTGACGGTGGTGGTGGTGACGGTGATGATGATGATAATGGTGGTGGTGGTGGTGGTGGTGGTGGTGATGATGATGATAATGGTGGTGGTGGTGGTGATGGTGGTGGTGGTGGTGACGGTGGTGGTGGTGGTGGTGGTGGTGGTGGTGACGGTGGTGGTGGTGGTGGTGGTGGTGGTGACGGTGGTGGTGACGGTGGTGGTGGTGACGGTGGTGGTGGTGACGGTAGTGGTGGTGACGGTGGTGGTGGTGACGGTGGTGGTGGTGACGGTGGTGGTGGTGGTGGAGGTGATGGTGGTGGTGGTGGTGGTGGTGGTGATGGTGGTGGTGGTGGTGGTGACGGTGGTGGTGGTGGTGATGGTGGTGATGGTGGTGGTGGTGACGGTGGTGGTGGTGGTGGTGGTGGTGGTGATGATGGTGGTGGTGGTGGTGGTGGAGGTGATGGTGGTGGTGGTGGTGGTGGTGGTGGTGGTGGTGGTGGTGGTGGTGGTGGTGGCGGTGGTGGTGGTGATGGTGGTGGTGATGGTGGTGGTGATGGTGGTGGTGATGGTGGTGGTGGTGGTGGTGGTGGTGGTGACGGTGGTGGTGGTGGTTGTGGTGGTGGTGGTGACGGTGGTGGTGGTGGTGGTGGTGACGGTGGTGTTGATGATGATGATGGTAATGGTGGTGGTGGTGGTGACGGTGGTGGTGGTGACGGTGGTGGTGACGGTGGTGGTGATGATGATGATGATGATAATGGTGGTGGTGGTGGTGGTGACGGTGGTGGTGGTGACGGTGGTGGTGACGGTGGTGGTGATGATGATGATAATAATGGTGGTGGTGGTGGTGACGGTGGTGGTGGTGACGGTGGTGGTGGTGACGGTGGTGGTGGTGGTGGTGGTGGTGACGGTGGTGGTGGTGACGGTGGTGGTGGTGATGGTGGTGGTGGTGATGGTGGTGGTGACGGTGATGGTGGTGGTGGTGGTGGTGGTGGTGGTGGTGGTGGTGGTGGTGGTGACGGTGGTGGTGGTGACGGTGGTGGTGGTGGTGGTGGTGACGGTGGTGGTGGTGGTGGTGGTGACGGTGGTGGTGGTGACGGTGGTGGTGATGACGGTGGTGGTGATGATGATGATGATAATGGTGGTGGTGGGGGTGACGGTGGTGGTGGTGACGGTGGTGGTGGTGACGGTGGTGGTGGTGACGGTGGTGGTGGTGATGGTGGTGGTGGTGGTGGTGGTGGTCGTGGTGGTGGTGGTGACGGTGGTGGTGGTGGTGGTGGTGGTGGTGGTGGTGGTGGTGACGGTGGTAGTGGTGGTGGTGGTGGTGGTGATGGTGGTGGTGGTGGTGATGGTGGTGGTGGTGGTGGTGGTGGTGGTGGTGGTGGTGGTGGTGGTGGTGGTGGTGGTGATGGTGGTGGTGGTGGTGGTGGTGGTGGTGGTGGTGGTGGTGGTGGTGGTTTTGGTGGTGGTGGTGGTGATGGTGGTGGTGGTGGTGGTGGTGGTGGTGGTGGTGATGGTGGTGGTGGTGACGGTGGTGGTGACGGTGGTGGTGATGGTGGTGGTGGTGATGGTGGTGGTGATGGTGGTGGTGGTGGTGGTGGTGGTGGTGGTGGTGGTGGTGGTGGTGGTGGTGGTGGTGATGGTGGTGGTGATGGTGGTGGTGATGGTGGTGGTGATGGTGGTGGTGGTGGTGGTGGTGGTGACGGTGGTGGTGGTGGTGATGGTGGTGGTGGTGGTGGTGATGGTGGTGGTGATGGTGGTGGTGGTGGTGGTGGTGGTGGTGACGGTGGTGGTGGTGACGGTGGTGGTGGTGATTGTGGTGGTGATGGTGGTGGTGACGGTGGTGGTGGTGGTGATGGTGGTGGTGATGGTGGTGGTATTGGTGGTGGTGACGGTGGTGGTGATGGTGGTGGTGACGGTGGTGGTGGTGATGGTGGTGGTGGTGGTGGTGGTGGTGGTGGTGGTGGTGATGGTGGTGGTGATGGT